>CAUYQG010025270.1:0-15050 GCA_963574415.1 Tarsius wallacei | reverse complement strand
AAAAAATCAGCCGGGCGTGGTAGCGCGCGCCTGTAGTTCCAGCTACTCGGAAGGCTGAGGCGGAAGGATCGCCAGAGCCCAGCAGGTCGAGGCTGCGGTGGCCGGGAGCGGCCACTGCACTCCAGTCTGGGCGACAGAGTGTGAGACTCCAACTCAAAAAAAAAAAAGACTTTCAAAATGTTGATTTTTTGGTGGGTGAAGTTTGGTTTTGGAGAAATATGTTTTTGAATATATGTTTAGTTATGTCTTAAATACACTTATAGACTAAGGAAAGGTAAAAATGTCAGCCTATCTGGTATTTATCCTTCACTGTAGTGTTTTGTAACTCTTAGGACATTTTAACCTTTCTGTGATTTTATTTTCTTGTGAACGGATAGCATGATACAGGTAAGTCATAAATTGCATTGCTTTATACTAAATACTTTTTAAAAAGCATGGTAGGAACTAGCTATTGCGAAGAACTATTATTTATCCTAATTGATCCCAGCTGAGGTTGGAAGGGAGTCTGGCCCAATAGTCTTCAAAGACTTGCCAAAATGCTGTCAGATTTGATAACTCACACCACGCTGAACTTGGCTCGAAGAGGTCACTTACAGAGTGAACACTAAGCTCCCTCCGATATCCAAGCCTGCTTAAAAATGTAGAAATACTGCCAGCTGACTCGCAAGCCACTAGATTTTCAACTTTGTTTTAAGAGGCTCATGTTTTCTTGGAACTGGTGCTGGGCTGGTAAGCAATGAGAAGACGTTCCCATGTGGAGCTGCAGAGCGGCTGTAGCTGTCCTGTGTGCCGGGAGGCATCTGTTTTTGTTAAAACATGGTTTACACATTGGCCTAAAGATTGAGGATGAACCAGGATATAACAAAACCTTAAATTATGCTTATTTGATTGAATAACTGATTGCGTCCATGAATTTGTATTTCATTGTTTTCTATTCATCTTTTTCACATAAAATTCCCCATTAAAGATTATAAAAAGACTTTTGCTGTTCTACATTATTAAAACTCCAGCTGAATAGGCTTCAAAGTCAGAGTAATTTGTAACCTTAAGTTGTAAGCACTATGAAGAAAAGAAAATATTTGTTTCTTCATTGTTACAGCCTCTTTGCCTAGCAAAATCCTTGGGCTTATGATGGGATATCAAGAAATATTTGTTGGATGAATGAATAAATGAAAAAATAATTGCATGAATGAAAAACCTGGGCAATCTATTTTAAGGCCTTTTTCTCTTAGTTCAAAAAACTTCCTCACTCTTGCTACTTTTAAAGATATTTTGGTAGAGATATACTATTTAAATTACATACTTACATCACTTTCTTTTTATTCTACTGGCAGATTTCTGAAATTTTCATCTTATTCATGAAAATTTTTTGAAAGCAGCCTAGAAATTGAAAAGAGAATTTTATAATGAAATTTTTTTTTCATTTTCTAATTTGTGAATATGGACAAGGGGCACCCCCCAAAACCCATAAATTTATGTATAAAAATAATGTGTATTTAGTCTTCCATGTTTAAACTTCAATCACCTTCAAAGTACTGTCCATTTGGGCAACACACCTATTGAGATGTTTTTTCCATAGTTTTTAAACTCAGTTTTGAAACCTGTTAGTGCTTCTGCTGTTTTTGTTTTACCTCTCCCACATCAGCAAAACATTTCCCTTTGAGGACTTTTTTTCATCTCAAGATACAAACAAAAAATGTTGCTCAGGGTGAGATTGGGTGAATAGGAAGGGTAGGGCACAGGTCTCATGACATTTTTGGTCAAAAACTGCTGAACACTCAATGCAGTATGGACAGGTGCACTCGCAATTACCCATCGTGTAATGGGCAAACATGTTTAATAAATCTCCAGAAAAATAATTCCCTGAAGCTGAGTGCATCTTCTTACAACAACACTCTCTGATACACTGATGCCAATGGGTTCCTAAAGCACTTACTTAGTGGGGGAAGGCTTTACTACAAGGACCCACCCTTCAAAAAAAAAATTCCATTTTTTTGGTTACCTTTTATATAGTTTCTCCATATTTTTAACTTTATACCAGAAATCTGCCTTATCATACAAGATTAAAGATGGCCACAAATTATTTTCCCCTCTTTACCGAGAGAAGGGATCTATTTCCCTTCCTCTTGGATGTGGGCTGGTCACATGACTGACTTTGGCCAATAGACTGCACCAGAGGTGACACTGTATACCCTCCAAGGTTGGATCTAACAAGATTTGCAGTTCTTTTTGTCAGTTCTGTTGGTATGCGCCCATCTTGGAAGTCAGCTATCTTGTAAGAAATCCAGGTGACCACCAGCTTATAAGGAAGCCCGATTTTCTCAGATGAAGAAGAAGAAAACACATAAAGTACATGGGTGCCAGCTATACAAGTGAACTTCACGTACCTTCAGCATAGGGAAAGGAGTGAGGGAATGATACTAATGTCACATGGCAGAGACTGCTCAACTGTTTCCTTCCCGTATTCCTGACGTATAAACTCATGACCAAATAAAGATTGGAGTTTTAGCCCACTGAGTTTTGAGACACTTTGTGTTCACAGAAATATATAACAAACATACATTTTCATCATTAAATGTAAGTTTGAAAGACACCAGATATGCTTATAATATATACTTTGAGAAAAATAAGGACAATTTCATATTATATTAAAATTTTTTTCAATATGATGCCCCTGGAGATAAAAATTTATTTTAATTATGTATCTATAATGTTAAAATTTTGCCATCAGTTAAAAATCAAATGGATTTAAAGTTTGTCATGCTATTTATATGAGGGGGGACAAAAAAACCTGGAGTTATTTTTTGGAGGGCGGACCCCTGTAGTTAAGTCTTCCCCACTAGGCATATGTTCTAGTAACTCATTCGTATCAGTGCACAGGTTAGTGTTATTATGAGAGGCTGCATTCAGCTTCAGTTAAGTTTTTTTTTGGAGATTCTTTCAACTCGTTTGCCCATATCATGATGGGTGATTTGCAAGCTCATCTGCTCCCACTGTGCTGAGTGTTCAGCAGATTTTAACCAAAAATGGCATGAACGCCCGCCCCCCGCCCCCCCCAGTCCAGTCCTCTCTATTCACCTAAATCTTACCCTGATTGACTCCTTTTTTGTTTGTCTGGATGAAGAAAAGTCCTCAAAGGGAAATGTTTTGCCTCTGTGGAAGAGGTGAAACAAAAAATGGCAGAAGCACTAAAAGGCATCAAAATTGACAAGTTTAAAACCTGTTTTGAGTAGTGGAAACACCATCTTGATAAGTGTATTGAATTAAACGGAGAGTCCTTTGAAGGTGACTGAAGTTTTAACAAGTGAGAATAAATACATGCTTATTTTTATAAATAAATTCCGCATTTTTGGGGTGTCCCTCTTGTATAGCTAGCTGCATTTTGAATTTGCCAAGTCATCATGGAATTATGGAGTCATAAAAACAGAAGCAGTAGCTAAATTAAAAAAAAAAGGCTCCTCTCTTCTCTTTGATTCTATATTTCACTATTAAATAGACAGCTTCAGAGAGGACCCTGAAGAGAAACCTGAAGTTTACCTACCTTTGGGGTTTTATGTGTGAAGGTTGTCAAAATTAAAATAGAGTCATTTGGCTCAGCCTGTAATCCCGCACTTTGGGAGGCTGAGGTGAGTGGATTGCCTGAGACCGCAGGTTCGAGATCTGCCTGGGCAACTTGGCGAGACCTCATCTCTACAATAAATCAAAAATTAGCCGGGCGTGGTGGCACGTGCCTATAGTTCCAGCTACTTGGAAGGCTGAGGCAGAAGGTTGGCCGGAGCCCAGCAGGTCGAGGCTGTGGTGGCCGGGAGCGGCCACTGCACTCTAGTCTGGGCGACAGAGTGAGACTCCAACTAAAAAAAAAAAAAATAGAGTCATTAATGCTAAATACATTTTTAAATAAAGTCTGACAAGTAGAGAAGAAGGCCATAAAGAGAGGGTTCTTACGTGTATGCCTCATAACAAAAACAATCACAAAAAATTCTACAAAAAGCACAACCTTGCACAAAGGCCACACAACCTTACACACAAAAAATATTTCTACAAAGATAGCTGCCTAGCAATTGCCTGTCCAACCTCGGACTGACATCACTCTTATTATTGATCTTTGTAGCCAAGGATAATTATTTTACGACAATGATACAATCCTCCTCGTTTTTTCCTTTAAAAACCGTTGTCTTTCTTTACCTCCCTGAATACATACATAGTTTAGTATGACACACGTATTCCCATTACAATGTTCTGTTCTCAAATAAATATCTTTTTCTTTTAGAGATCCTTTCTCTGTTGTATTTAGGATGACATGTTATATAACTACTTTCCCTTTGCTATTTACATCTGTCTAGGTTAGGTTTTTCTCTTTCGGTACTTGCAAACAAAGCATCCTAACTGATAAAAGGACACATTTTCTCTTAATTCTGTGCTTCACCCTTTAGTGGGTTAATTCTTCCTTTCTTGGGAAAAGGAAAAGTCTTGTTCAAGTGTCTGTCTCTTCCCCACACAGCAGTGTAACTCCAAAGAAATTTGATCCCACTCCTGGCTCCAGAAATAAGCTATTCCTCGGCTATAATCTTGACCTTGCATCTTCTATGGGTCCTCTTCCCTCATGGTAGCCAAATGATTACCAGCAGTTTTAGGGGCTCCACATTTCTTGTCTACACTCAAGTGAGAGTTATTATTTCTGTTCTGTGTTCCAAACGAGAGTCCCAAGATTCACTTTGATTTAGGTTGCATGCTCATTGAACAGTCAACCACTTCTTCCAGGGGTTAAAACTTGCTGATTAGTTTAAGCCATCTGGGGGCCAGGTGGAGTCAATTGCCATCAGGAGGATTCACTACCAGAATGAAAACCTACTTGCTGTCAGAAAGGGGTAAATTAGGAATCGATGTTGAGTAGGTAGCCTTGCCAGATTTAGCAAGTAAAAATGCTGGGCACTCAGCTAAATTTGATCTGAAATTTAAATTTCAGATAAATAACTTTTTTTCAAGGACATACTTATACAAATACGTCCAGTGGAATATTTGGAATATATTTATGCTGAAAAAGTATTCATTACTTATCTAAAATTCAGATTTAACTGAGCTTCCCATGTATTTTCTGGGATTCTATAAGAAGGTATCCAAAAAAATTTCCCTTTGGTCCATATCAAGGTAAGCATTATAATATATACAACATCACAATGCAATAGTACAGTATAACATAGCTTGGGGTGAGAAGTATGAGAGGATAGATGTAATCCTGACTACAATTTGAATACTAACTGTATGCTAGGAGTTTTACTTAAATCAACTAATCTTAGCAACATCACTGTAAAGTAGAGGTCGTTATTATTCTCTTTTCATATATAAGAAAAATATTAGGCAAACAGAATTCTCTTTTTCCTTCCAAATGGGGTCTAGGTGAGAAGAAAACACCCCATCTCTACTCAAAGAGTTTTCTTCAGCTTCAGTTGTGACCCTATTTTAAATATGGTTCCAGAGCTCAATAGAGACATCTGAAGTGTGGAGAAAACAAGACAAATTTCAAGACCAGTCGACTGGGAGACCCTGATACTTGAGCTCTCTTGAAGATTATTTTTGCCCCCTAAACATGCACGTGCTGCGAAGAAATTCTCATTGATGATAGTTCAACATTCAGATACCTCTAGTGTAACTGAATTGCAACATTCCAAAATGCTGTACACCTTTCTGAAAAATTTACAGCAAAATTCATTATTGCAGGAGATGGTTCATTTAAGGAAGATTTTAACATCTAGCTTGAACCTATCATGCTCCAGAGCAAGGCTCTTGAAACAAGTGTACACAAAACAGCAGCTGACCATCACAGACAGAATCTCCATAATCCCCAGACAGGATTATCTTCTGTTCATTCAATACATACAGTTCATTTTTCTTTTTCTCTCCAGATCAAGTTCCCAAACCCATAATCATATCATTTTTAAAAACCCACTGTTTTTTGAACATTTTCCAAGTTGGTCCACCACATGTTGGAGTTGCAATCAGGACTCCAACGTCCTGCATGTGTGTTCCAGGCACCTGCGTCCCAGTTCATTCCCTCCATGCCCAGTGAGTTTCCATCTCTTACTAGTGATGACAGGAGGGAGGCAACAGTGAGTAGGCAGGGGTTGTTAGGCATATTGTTAGAGTGGAGATATGATGAAATGTGCTTTGATAAGTAGCAGAATAATTGTTCCAGCTGCAAAGGGTGACCACTAATTTCAGTGTTTCTCACAAAGCAACTGGACAGAAGATTTAGTTCCCCAGATGTCTTTCCTCATGGGGTGGCTGCTTCTAACTAAGTCTTTACTTTCACATAATTGTGAGGCTGGACCTTAGGAGAGAATTCTCAAGACTAAGGGCCACTATTGCCTGGGGGAAGTGGAAACTATTAGCAAACCCATCTGTGGGGGAAAAAATGCCCTTATTCCAGGAGCTCAATGTGGTGGGCTTCAGTGATAAAGGCAGTTTGCTATGGCTGACCGACTTCAATCTCAGATAGTATGAATTTAACAAACTGAGAAAACAATTCACATATTTCCCCCATATCCCTATTCATGTATTAATGTTCAGAACTACCATTTCAGAAAAGTCCTTAACTTCCTGTCAAGCATTATGCTATGTATGTTTACATACATAAAATATTTTTACATGACCGATTAGCATTTATTTTGCAAATCATTATGACCCTCAGATATGTTTCTATCCAGTTTACACTGAAGGGGTCCTCCCTATCCACTCTCCTACTCTGTCTTCGTTCCTCTTTTTTTTAAATTCAGTTTTTGATAAATTGTGAAAACGTTCAATCCTGTTCACTCCATCTTGTTTATATATGCCCTCATCTCCTATTTTACAATTTAACAAGGTTGCTTTGCTATTTGTAATCTGATTCTTTATAGCACTACGGTGACCTAATTTGTGTCATATGTATACTTAATAACAATATTTTGTATTGGATCTTATGAATCATTGATTAAAAAGTTAAATTGTCCCAAGCCCAGGCCAGATCCCTGCAGAATTCACGTGTACACATTTCCTCTGGCTGGCTGCCCTTGAATAGTAATTACAACTCAGAAATATTAGGTGACAGGTTGTATGTAGGGTATCCAGAGTACATTTATATCTCAAATTGTTTACTCTGCACCATATTAACCTCTGGGGTCAATTTTTCTGCCCTCAGTGTGAATACTCACAAATGATAAAGCCATGTATGCAAATACTAACCTGATCAAAACAGAAAAAGTCAATGTGCTATAAAAAAAAATCACATTGTGTACTCAAATACAGCTCAATCCTGATCTCTGTAATCCATCCTAATTTTGGCGACTTTTCCAGATAATCGGTAAGATGTGTTACATCATACAAATTTAACGCGCCACTTTAAAAAGCACTTGAGGAAGAAGAAAGGTGGCAATCTGAAAAACAAATCAATGTTAACAGCGTCTAATATTCTGTTATGCCTCCTGCTTTTTAAATTGCAACTTAACAAGTGCTTTGCCTTAACTCAAAGAAGGCTCACGGGTGCTACGGAAACCTGTTACGAGGGACATTTTTCAGCACCCGGTTTGCTATGCCACTCCTGGTGCCACGAAACCTCTCTCCGGTTCATTTTCCTAACGCATAGTGTCTTCCTAGATTTTTTGCTTTTGTACCTTTCGGCCTGTCAGCAATGGCCCACCTGTTTCTTGTGATTCTTCCTACAGTTTTTCTCCTGTTTTGTGTCTCTTCAAAAAATTTTATTTGTATAAACTTCAAGGGTACAAGGGCAGTTTTGTCACATGGATATGTTGTGTAGTGAAGTCTGGACATTCAGAGCAACCATCACCTGTACAGTGTACATTGTACCCTTTACGTAATTTCTCAACCCTCACTCTCCTCCCATCCTCCCACACTTCCCAGGGAAGTCTCCAATGACTATTATTCCACACTCTATGTCTCGTCTCTTTTCTATTTTCCTTTGTCCCATTTCAACAACTATGTGTGTGTGTTTTTCTTGGAGCATCTGCTTGTGTTTCAAGCAATGGTCTAGACATTGCGACTACAACAAGAGCAAAACAAAACACTTGCTCTCATAGAACTTACTTGTAGTGGGGTGGAAAAGACAGACACTAAATAAGTGTATAACATATCACATAGTGATAAAAAAGAGAGTGATGGTAGATGTGTGAGGAAGTGGTGCTATTAATCATTAGCATCAACTGGAGATTTAGCCTTGACCTTCTGCTGGTCCTTTTCTGTGTTCCAAAACTTGGAAAATTTATTTGATTACATAATTCCTTCCTAAGGCTGATTTCCAAATTTATGTCTACATATATTCCTTTCTGTTTCCAATGTTACCATTATTCTCAGGAGTGATTTTATTCTTCTAGTTGGTTTTATCTAAAGTGTTCCTTATTATAGTGTCCCCATAGGAAATTCCAGTGGATCCTGAAAAGTAATATTACAGGGAAGTGATTGTCTCTCTAGTTTTGTGGATTTGGATATTGGATAGGCCAGATATCTAGGGTAATTTATTGCAGTTTTTGGTTTTCATTCAGGTGTTTGCTATTGTCCAGACTCAGGACAGTCACCAAGTAACCTTTCAGCCATCAGCCATGTTACTTTAATTCTCCTTCACTATTTAAACCAGGAAGGAATTCCTCATAGCAGAACTTCTTAGTACATTTATTAATCCTCCATCAGGCAAATTCAAGAAATAAAGATCATGATAGCTTTGAAATGTTGCAAAATTTAACTTTCGGTTTATCAATCTTTATAGTCAACCCGAGTATAGACATTTGGGCACATCCTGCTGCTCACTTTTGCTGTATTGAATTATTTCCAGATCTGCAAGTGCTCTACCTCTGAGAATAGCCTTGATGGAATGAACAAAATGTCTGCGAGTCAAAGGTGAAGCCATTTTATTTCCATTTAAGGGTGGAAATCATAAAGTAATTTATTTCTTTATTTACTGCTTATGAGTGTGGAAATTCACACTTTTTCTCTGCTTTGCCACAGCACTTTCCCATGCACAGAATAGCTTAGAAGGAAAAGCTACAGTTACCTGATTTTATCTTCATCCCGCCATATGGCTCTAAGTAGGTGTGGGGAAGGGCTTAACTTGGTCTCTGAATGTAGTCTTACAAATCAAGGCTACAACATTGAACTAAGCAGAGTCCTACAACATTTTTTCTTCCTTTGTAATACTTTTAAAATATCAGTTGAGAAGAAAGCAAATGTCAGCTGTGAAACGAATACCTAAACTGGAGGCCAGGGATTTTGCTGTTTGATTCCAATTAGAGGTAATGGGAATCATGAGTATTCTTGCTGAATTTCTCCTTAGGGTAGGTGTTATTTTTGCAATTAAAGCACTATGTCTGTCTCTGTAGGGTTTTTATTTCATTGGAAAACATTGTATGGCATATGTCAAATCTCATCAATTCTTAGGCCTTTTCATGAAAGATTGCTTCAAATTTGCTGATGTTTAACATGTATATCCCAAGCCTCCCATTCCAAGCTGCATTGCAAATTCGTTTGTATAGTTTCACTGTCAGTGGTCAATAGCCTTACAAACGCATTTATGAATGACATTAATTAAGTAACAGCTTAGGGATAATCAAAACTATCTCAGAACAATTTTTTTTTCTTTTTCTTTTTTTCCCTCAATGCCAAAAGTTATATATGCACATGTCTTGTCTGAATGAAAGCTACAAATGTACTTGAACACATCTGGAAGTAGAATTCATTCAAACATTATTTTTACTCATTATTAACATTTCAGCTTGCACGTTATCCCTGAATATTTATTTAAGGTGACACTTGACTAAACCTTGGTTATCTTGGGAAGGGGAAAGGTCGGTGGATATAATTACACCTCCATAGGACACAGGGCATCACCAATCTATGATGTGTTTGCAAATATAGAAAGAGCCCCATTCTTCCCTGAGGCCACAGGGTGGCGCTAGTTTAACACTTTCCAGGATACACTACTGCGTCAGGGCAAGTTTGTCAGGGAGTAGCATCCAAAATACTAAAAAGAGCTACTACCAGCCATTTTGAAATTACCACAGGAAGGAAGAAGCTATATGGAAATCTTTTACAATGTTTTAAGACTCATCACCAATAGAGAGAAGAAAAAAATGGAGTTCACAGGCCATCTGAGGGTAATCTCAGCCCTTTACAGTCCTTTGTCCCTTGCTATTTTGGTCTCACTGTCTTGTCTCCATCCTTTCTCTCCAACTCCAGGGAAAAGAGGCCCCTCCACTTCTTTAAAGGCTAATCTTTCCATTTCCAAAGGGCCTATGCTATGTCACTACCATCTCTTCCTTCTTCCACATCTTCAATTTCTCCTTTTTGAATTTCTTGCCCCTGTATCCTAAATTCTCAAGTTCATCTCTATCTTGAAAACTCTGTCTCCTGATCCTGAAGTTCCTCCTACCACCCTCTTACCTAAGTCTTTTCTTATCAACACCAGACTTCTTATGAGTGGTTATTTAAACGTCAAATTAATGCATTGTTGATCTAAGAAAGAATAAAGTAGTTGCTAGAAGGGGTAACTCTTGTGCTGAAAGAGCTCTTTGTAAAGTCAACAATTTTAGTTGACATTTAAGCAGGTTTGACATCATCTGCTCTACAAAGTCTCTTTTTCTTTCCAAGGCTACATATTTTTGGTTTTCTTTTTTCTTCTCTGAGGTCTTCCTTGGTTTTTACACTAGTTCTTTTTCCTTTCAGTCACACATGCTCAAAAACCTTGATTCTTTTTTAACTGTTTTACTTTTTATTCTAATCACTCTAAAAAATGTGTATGCAGTAAAATGAATTATTTTTGGCATACAGGCTATACATTTAGACATACGGTTTAGGCTTATAATTATGTAATGATCGCCAAAATCAAAATATAGAAACATTTCATCACCTCCCCAAATCTCCTCATTTGCCCTTTGTAATCAATCACTTCTACCACAATCCACTGGCAACTATTGATCTATTTGCTGTTCCTATAATTTACCTTTTACAAGATGTCATATAAATTGAATAATAAAATATTCACTTTTGAGTGTGATTTCTTTCACATGGTAAATGACAGTCATGTCATCCGCATTGATTCATGTATCATTTCTTTTTCTTTTGTATTGAATGTGCCATGGTTTATCTATTCGCCAGTTGAAGGACATTTGAGGTCTTTTCAGGGTTTTCTGTGTGTGTGTGATTATGAATAAAGACACTATAAACATTCATATACAAGGTTTTTGTATATACATAAGTTTTCATTTCTCTTGTATATGATATGTGGTTAGACTACGTTTAAGTTTATAAACAGTCAAACTGTTTTCCAAAACAGTTGTATCATTTTGCATTCCCACTGGCAAAGTACAAGAGTTCTCGTTGCCCTACATCCTCTTCAGCACTTGGTGTTATCAGTCTTTTTATTTTTAGTAATTCTAATGGTTTGTAATGGTATCCCATGGTGGTTTAAATTTGCATTTTTCTAAAAGCATGTTTTCATGTTTTTACCTTCTTTAGTAAAATGTCAGCTCAAACTTTTGCTTGTTTTAAAAAATCAGGTTATTTGTTTTCTTGTTGTTGAGTTTTGGATAAAAGTCTTTGTTGCATATATGATTTGCAAACATTTCTCCAGTCTGACTTTTTCTTCTCTTATCTTTTTCAGGGGTTTTAAATTTTGACGAAGTCTGTTTTGTTCATTTCTTTTCTTGTGTACATTATGCTTTGGGTGTCATATATAAGAATCTTTACCTAACCAAGATCACAAACATTTTCTCCCATGTTTTCATCTAGACTTTTTATAGTTTTGGGCTTCATATTTAAATTTAAAGTCCATAATCCATTTGAATGTTTCTATGTGTGCAAGGGATGGGTTAAAGTTTATATTATTCACATGTGGAGATGCAATTGTTCCCAGCACTCTTTGTGGAAAAGGAGATTTTTCTCTTCATTGAATTGCCTTTGCAAACATCCATTTGGCAAAGTTAACCATTTACATCTGTCTATTTCTGGGCTCTTCCTTTTTGAGGCATTGATCTATGTATCTGTCCTTTCCCAATACCACCTCTCTTTGATTACTGCAGCTTTACATGAAATCCTTAAAATTAGGAGTCCTTCAACATTATTTTTCTTTTTCAAGATTGTTTTGGTTATTCTAGGTTTCTTATTTTTCTTTTGAAACAAATATTTTAAATTAACTTTATACATATCTACCAAAATTCTGCTGGGATATTTTTGGGAAATGCTTTGAATCTATTGATTGATTCAAAGGCTTAACAAGATTGAGCCTTCAATAAATAAACATGATATATCTCTCCATTTATTTTAGTTTTCTTTGATTTCTGACATCAGTATTTTGTGATTTTCAGCATGCAGATCCTGCACACATTTTGTTAACTTTCTCCCCTAAATATTTCATGTTTCGTGGTGCTATTGTAAATGGTACTACTTTTTGGCTTTATTTTTTCATACTAGATATTCAGTTTGTATAATATATCTACAGGCTTTTTTCTTAAAACTCTGTATCCAGTTTCACTACATTGCCTCCAAGGCCTACCCTCTTTCCTTCCAGTTAGCACCTGGATTATTTTAACAGCCTTTGTCATCGGCTTCTGTGTCTCTGGTCAACATACTTATATTATTCTCAGCCAGCATTGCTAGATCATAACTTTGCTCCTTACTCAGTTTGAAAAATCTTTGCATATAATCTCTGCATTCTAGTATTCAAGACAGTCTTTGCAAATATTTTTCCTACTCCCTTACAGAAAATTCGGTCTTATCTACTCATTAAATATCTTCACTAAGTTCTAGATGTTAGGGATGTAATGGGAGGAGGTAAAAGAACAATAGTGGTTTAACAGCTGAATAACAACAAAAACAACAACAAGAAGAATTAAGGACCTTGAAAAATACTATATGTTTTGCCAAGTCACTCTGAGGAAGGCTGAAACAACATTTCCAGATACAAATAGAAGCTACAAGATACTGAACATTGATTCTGTATCAAGCTAAGTGCTAAATGCTTTACATGCATGATCTCCTTCATCCTCACAATAGCCTCTGAGAATATGGTAAGTGTATTAGTACCCATTTGTAACTGAGAAGGAAACTGAGACTTAGAAACTTTAAGAAATCAGCTTATTGTCAGTCAACTAGTGAGTGGCACAGCTGGAGCCTGACTCCAGGGTCTATGTTTAACTCTGCCATAGCGCTGTCAGCAATCATTGGGTGGCAAATGTTCCCAGTGATAAGGTTAATGGTTAGCAAATCTAGCTATCACAGAAAGATGAGTCTTCATCTATTCTGGAATATTCCCAATGCTACTGATTCATATTTAAAGAATCATTCTTTCTACCTCTTCCATTTTTTCTATCTTCCTTCATTACATCTGAGCTTCTCAAGAGGCTAGAAGATTACGGTAAACAAGAGACAGGTTAACAGCAGCAGGATTTTTTTTTTTCCAGTGCCTTCAGTGAATCATGGGAGCTGTCCTTGCTAATGGGAGCATCTTCATAGCCTGGAAGGTAGGACATTCCTACAAACTAGGAAAGAGTGATTTTCTGGGAACCTGTGGCCATGTAAAGGATGTTCAATACATCATTCACTTTGGGGAGGCATGCCCAAGATATTTGTACCTACTGTTGACAAAGCCATTGTGATCCATGGAATTCCCCTCAAAGCACTTGATTCAGTGTATGAAACATAGAAGTAAGACTCAGAAACTATTGCATTAAGTCAAATTGATATGAACCTTGACAATATGAATGTCTCAGATGTGCATGTACATGGTGTTAGATCCTTTCCTGAGCACATGATGTGCTATAAATTACTTTTCATTTCGACAAGCAGAGGTTAGCTACATGAAATAAAACATGTATTTACCTGTCCAACTGAGTGTAAAACCCAACTAAGAATTCAATACATGCAGTTGGAATCGGGTTTCATAAATAGAAACCTTAACATCCATTTTCAGAGAGTAGAGAACATTTAGTGCCCAGAGCAGTTAATTTTGCTCTGTTAGAAAAACACAAATTCTTTCCAAGAATAGAAATCCATTTCTCAATCTTCTTCATGCATTCTGGAAATATTTAATTTTTTTTTTTATATTATACATGAGGTGTCCTCTGATTCAAAATAATTTTTTCAACAGTTTACCAAGAAAAAGGGGGGGAGTTAATTGCTAATAAAATACAAACCAATTTATTGGTAATGATTCATTTTTTGCAGATGCTTATCTATTCTTTAAAGAAAATGTGTTAACATTTTATAGAAAGTAAAAGCACTAAAAATCAATTTGTAATGAACATTTCTCTTCGCTTTATAGTTCCATTAAAGTCAATGAATTTGCTCAACACATGGTATTGAGTTATCCCCATTTGAGAGACAATCGGTGTACCTGGGAGATGGCCTTCTCTGTGGGGCCATTCTGTCTGATCAGATATCAAATGACTTGTTGATTATTCTGACTTCAAAGGCTACTGGCACTGAGACCTTCAAGGTGGTCTGTAATGCCCTGAGTGTTGAGGCCACCTGTCAATGTTACTTCCAAATTAAAAAGAATCTGTTGGGAAATGAGGGGATAAACTTCCTCTCCTTCAGATGAGGCTGATTAACCTTGAGCAATTTTACTTTTTCAATGCCAGTTAGTATGGGAAAAATATCACTAGGAAAATTCCGGTTCCCTTTAATGTTGAGATAGATGCACTTGCTTGTCCAAAAAATGTAAATACCCATTTGCAGGGTTGCAGAATTTTAGGAAAATTTAGAGTAAAGGGCTGCAATCTTCTATTTCTATCAGTTTTCAAAAATATTTTGGTACTATATTTACACTAAATAAAAATAATCATTTGAGTTCCATAGATATATTTGAAGAAAAAATTGTAAATACTTGCCAGTCATATATATATATTTGCCTTTTTTTAAAACTCGTATTTGCCGGGCTCGGTGGCTCAGCCTGTAATCCCACGCCTTTGGGAGGCTGAGGTGAGTGGATTGCCTGAGCCCGCGGGTTCGAGACCCGCCTGGGCAAGCGAGACCTCATCTCTACAATAAATCAAAAAATCAGCCGGGCGTGG
>CAUYQG010025267.1:0-17087 GCA_963574415.1 Tarsius wallacei | reverse complement strand
TTTTTTTTCTTTCTTCTGTTCTTAATACCTTTTTAAGTGTCTCCTGTAGAGCTGGTCTGAAAGCTGCATAATCTCTTAGGGATTGAATGTCTGGGAAGGATTTTAATTCTCCATCACTGATGAAGCTGAGCTTAGTTGGATAGGAAATTCTTGGTTGAAATTGTTTATCTTTGAGGACTTTTAATACAGGCTCCAGACCCTTCTTGCTTGTAGTGTTTCTGCCAATAAGTTTGCTGCTGTTCTGATTGGTTTTCTTCAGTAGGTAGTCTGTCTGACCTTTCTCTCTTGCTGCCTTTAGGATTTTTTCTTTTGTGCCTACTTTGTGTAGGTGAATTACTATGTGTCTAGGGGTTGGTATTCTCATTTGATGTCTTGTGGGGATTCTCTGTACTTTCTATACTTTCAACTTTATGCAACTAAGCCATATATAATAAACATATTACTAGAATAGGAGTCAATTTTTAGGGACGGTTCTGCCTCTTACTAAATGGTATGACATATTACTTCACCTGCCTGAGACTCTGTTCTCACAGTTATAAAATTCAGGTAAACAGAAACTGTTCAATTTATCTCCCAAGATTTTAATCAAATATTGAGTGAGAGCAAAGGTCACACGAAGACATAGAAGACACTAACTATTAGTGCAAACTTCACAGATACCCATCAATACTAAAACTATTATCTTCAAAAGTCATTGAGTGTCTTCTTCTTTTGCCAATCCGTAAAACCTAGGATGGCACAGTATGTTTTGCCTTATGCTTTTACCTGTTGATAATTGTATAGATTTAAACTACTTTCTTACAACTTGACATTCTTACTTCCATTTTAGTTTTCTTATTTCCCCTTATCTCCTTCTCTCTCTACAGCACTCCCTCATGGTGTAAAGATGAAGATGAGGAAAGAAAAAGGTACTCATGTGAGACAAAATGTGGGTGCTAGAAGAAGTTAACACACAATTCCTACTCCATTTTCCTGTGTGGTGAGACAAACTAAGACCTTCTTTCAACATTCTCCCTTTCCAGATCCTTCTACCCTATGTGCATTGCCTCAAAGCAAACAACTTCCATCAGAAAAATGGTCTGATTAATATATTTGGAGATGGTTCTACTTGTTGGAGATGGTACACATGGAACCATCCTCAACTAAGTTAATGATCCTTTGTAATTCATGTAGGCTCAGCAAGGAGTTGGCAATACATGATATCATATGGGAATATGAAGTGTATCTCTATGAGAAATGAAGGTGTGTTTTCTTTGAAAGGAAATTAAAACTCTTTGTAAGGAAATTAAAAGTCTTTGTAATGAGAACTGCTTATCCAGAGGTAGCTCAAGAAGAATAAAGCTTCAGCATTCATGTCTTTCTTCTGATCAAGGAATCAGAGTCCATGAATGAACCCTATAGAGCCAAAACTTGAGGAAAGGAGAGTCTTTAGTCACAACTAGCATTTTTAGGTCACAGTCTAGGGTAGGTAGACTCTCACAGACACCATGTGCAGTTCTGAAGTGGAGTCTTTTCCTGGCAGGTGGAGAGCATTTGCAAGACTGTGGTAGGGGTAACAGGACTGATGAACTAGAGAGGACTTATTTTTCTAACAATATGGCGGATCTCAGCTAACCTGAAGATGCTCCTGCTACAAGCAAATACACTTTTTCAACAAAATAATACATTTCAATAAATGCATCCCCAAGTATATAGTAAAAAGAGTGAAAAACTTAGGTGTCATAAAAGAAGCAGAAATTGAAAATCTAAATGGGAAACACTTTTTTTTTTTTTTAGTTGGAGTCCCACTCGATCGCCCACACTGGAGTGCAGTGGCCGCTCCCGGCCACCGCAGCCTCGACCTGCTGGGCTCCGGCGATCCTTCCGCCTCAGCCTTCTGAGTAGCCGGAATTACAGGCGCATGCTACCACGCTCGGAAAATTTTTTAGATTTATTGTAGAGATGAGGTTTCACCTGCCCAGGCGGGTCTCGAACCCGCGGGCTCAGACAATCCACTCACCTCAGCCTCCGAAGGCGCGGGATTACAGGCTGAGCCACCGAGCCCGTCTGGGAAACACTTTTATGAATACTGTGATGCCTTGGGGAGGGGTATCCTCTGACACCTCCATCAGTCAGGGCTTTGTTAGAGAATCAGAACCACTGTGAGTGACAGAGAATTAGGCTCTGTTTCTTCATTGGATGCAGGGATGAAGTGAACAGGGAAGGTAGTTGGGAAGGAGGGGAAGACATGAAACGGGGAACTGCAAAGACACATGGGGACCAATAAAGGTGGGAAGTGGAGCCTGTGACTGTCTCTCACTAAGCTTTTATTTTGCAGTGATCTGAACTTTTACTTTGCAGTAATGCCGGGGATCTGAAGAAGAAGTTGGTGTCCCTTGCCAGGGAGCTGCCAGGAAATTTCAAGGAAACTGAAGGAAGATGTCTGGTAATTGCTGGAGGAAGGGCCAACTTTTACCCCATGCCAATGCAAGAAGCCAGTGTGGAACATGATAAGGTCACTGAGCATGGATTTCTGAGCACAAAGACAGCTTCTGCTTTACTTTCACCTTCTAACTCTTGCATAAAATGTTTCTTGAGAGCAATGTTAACCAAGAACCATGAAGAGAAGGGGATTTAGGAAGATGCAGTTCCAGCTGGGTGAAGTTGGCAGAGTACAAAGACACCACAGTAACTTGTGGGTGTAGGTCTTAAAAGTAGTGAGGCCAAGCAGGCGGTTCTGTGTCCAACCCACACAAGGCTTAGAACCTAAACCTTTGCATAAAGTTCTGAGTCCTCAGTAGAGGGGCTCACAGGACCAACTTGAAATGATAATATTGCATCTTCAGGTGAATCTCTCACTACCTTTAGCAAGGTGAGCCATCATGTTAACTGCTGGCATCATGCAAGACTGCCTTTATGTCTTTTACAATGATTAAGTTAATTCGGGCTACATTAGTGATGTCATAGTAAGGAAATTAAAATGAGTCAATTTATCACCATAGTAAGTAAATAAGGTCAGCCTTTAATGACATAGTTTATAATGTGAGGCAAAATAAAATGCAGTGTTATGAAACAGACATTCTAATAATATTTGTTATGTAGCAAATACAGCCTAGTCTCAAGGTTGCAACTCAAGAGTTCTTATAACCATAATATTATCATAAACTTCTCAATATAATAAAAAAGTCTTCGCCTATTTTAGCAAGTGGGTTAGAAAGAAACTCAGCCTTATGATGACAAGATGTAGAATAAATACGGATTTAGCTTAATTTTTATGCTAATAGGTATGGTTACATTTGCTAATATTTTTCTTTTTATTGAAGAAGATATACTGACTAACTCATGGTTAGTCTTCACAAAATATTGGAGCCAACAGACTCTCAATTTTTAAAAGTTACTTATTAGCCATTAATTGAGTTTTATTTATACTCTACTCAGGCTATATTTTCTAGCCAAGGATGAAATAAAAATAATGTTTGTAAGTAAAAGTCTTCATAGGACAGAACAACAACTACAACAAAAATCTAGAAGAGGAAGATGATATCTTCCTCGGCTCTGGGCTCTTCCTTGAGAATGGAAATGACTGGGCTTTATGTGAATCTGGGACTTGATTAAGCATTACCTCTTTGGGCCAGTGAATCCTACTTGAAGTAAGTAGCACAAAAGCTGGCCTCCAGCTGGAGATACCTACTGGAATTCAGGTTTCTCTTGAGGAAAAATGCAATAGTCCCTCAGTGGGAGATTGGTTCCAGAATCTTCTGCCTAAACAAAAAACAGTTTGCTGGAGTACCTGTTATAAAATGGCACAGTATTTGCATATAACCTACACATGTCCTCCTGTACACTTTAAATCATCTCTAGATCATTTATAATACCTGATCCAATGGGAATGCTATGGAAATAGTTGTTATAGTATATTATTTTGAAAATATTGGCAAGAAAATAAGTCTGTACCTGTTTAGTAGAGATGCAATTCTTTTTCTGAATATTTTTTATCTGAGGTTGGTTGAATCCACAGATGCAGAACCCACTAATATAGAGGACAGACTATGCTCAAAGAATGCAACAGAAAAGATTTTTAAGGAAAAATGAAGCAAAACACGAAGTGTTTATACTATAAAGACTTTGCATTAAAAAATAGACAAACAATAACAACAAAATGGAAAACATTCACTGTGTATCACTGTACAGACAGGGCAAACTGTGTGGTAAGACATACCAAAGGCTGAGATAACAGGTACTCTGAAAATGGATACAAAATAAGTATACTTAAAGTGATTAAAGACATAACAATTGAAACAAAAACCCCAAAACACTAGAAAGAATAGAGAACTGCCCAATTTGAAAAATAATCTATTCAGAATAACGTTATGTGATGATGAAATGTTTCCATTAATAGGGAAGCCCTCAGGGAATAGGTGGATTAAACATCAAATTAGTCATACCTCATGGGAGAATTATAGACTGGAAGACACAACTGAGGGTAATTACCCAGATCATAGCACACAGTGATAAATTCACTCCTAGCTATATCATATTGAAACAAAAGACCAAAGGGAAGGGGAGATGGACTTTTAAAACAACCAAAGGCAAAAGTACAAATTTACTACAGAGAAACATCGGTTCCACCGACAGCAATTTTAGTGATTTCTCAATAAAAACAACTGCAGCCAAATATTATGTAATATCTCGATGTATTAGGGGAGCATGTCAACCTAGAATTTTATACTGAGCTAAATTATCACTCAAGAATAAAGATGAAATAGACATTTGAACAACTCCTCCTCCCCTAAAAGAAAGAACAGACCACGAAAATTTCCACTCACATACCTTACCTGAAGATCATACTACAGCCTGGAATAAAAATGATAGAAACTGAATTCTAAGAGAAGCAAGGAAAAGCAAATAAATTTGATCAACATGTGAGAGAAAACTAAACAAGAATAGGTCATATAAAACAACCCTTGTAATGATGATGATTGATTGTAGAGTACAATGCAAGGTGAAATTAAAATGTTAAATAGCATAGTAAGGCAGGAGGAGGGTAACAAGTTAAAGAGTTCAAGAGAAGGAGGAGTAGAGATATTAATTGGAGTTAGACTTTTTGTTGACTTACATGTGCCTGTAAAAGTTTAAGGACATGCACAAAAAAGATAGAATTAAACTACCTATAGATTATGGAAACGTTCTTAATTGGTAAAGGCAGGAAATAAGATTAGAAATGGAATCTCAGAGTTATTTATAGATTACTTTTTATAGATAGCCACGTCCTCAACCTCTTCACTGACCCCAGGCCCAGTCATATATCTATAGTGTGTGTGTGTGTGTGTGTGTGTGTGTGTGTGTGTGTGTGTGTGTGATCTGTAAGGTGAAAATTGTAAAACTCCAATGAAAGGTATAAACCAAGGCCAGAATCAGTCAATATTCTGAGGCTCTTGGAAGGAAACACAGACCAGCAGAAGATGCCCAAAGTATGAAAAGGGGTGAGGTTTTTTCATTGCTCTGCCTTTCCCTGGCTTGGGAAGAGGCCAGGGAGTTGCTCCGTCTTTCATATAGGAAAAAAGGACCCTGACAAGGTTGACAGCAAGAGAAATTGACAAAGGGGCCCCAGTGTATACATATGGAATGAATATCAAACCACAAGCCCCTGGATAGCTAGTTTACTTTTCTGTTGGAGAAGGGGATCCCTTCTGGAAAACCTTTAGGAGGCCAGCCCATGTGTGGGTAAGACCAGCCCTTAGGCAGGGCCTGTGTCCATTGAGGTTGGTGTCAGCAAGGACCCAGATGCCTGGAAATCCAAAAAGTCCAATTGAGAAAAAAGGGAGTGCCACTGAATGGGCACCAGCTCATACCCTTTTCATACCTCTCTTCCCTATGGAAAATATCTCATCATTGCACTGTAAGGTCTCCATGATTGACGCATGATGTGGAGTCCTGAGCTACCCTCTGGGGCTACAGGAGAAGATAGAACACTGAGAGTTTCTGTTAGCACCTGAGGCTGGGAGTGTGGAATCCAAGCAAAGGGCACTATACTGATGGTGTGGGTTTTGGGCCAAGCCAGAAAGACCAACAACTACTTTATTTGCATAAGCCCAGTGAGACTGCACCACAAATCTTTGAGACATATAATCACTCCATACAACAGGTGAAGAAGGTGAAAATCAGAGAGGTTATAAACTTTTCTGAAATCACATAGTAGCTAAAGAACTGATGTAGCATTTAAACCAGGGTCATTTGGATTCCAAACTCTTGGCTCTTTCTCTTAGATCACACTACATCTCTAAATTTCCCTGTAATCTTATTCCCTTTGGGTTTGGGGGGTTTTTTGATGGTTAATTTTTTTAAGATGTGGGGTACAATTCAGGGTTAGGTATGCAAATGGTCATTGTACAGGTAAAGTTTGGGCCTCACTTTGGTCCCCATGTCACCTGGTTTGAGATCAGGGACCCTTATTGATGAAGTGAGCCCTCTCACTCCCTCCCCTGGCAGTCTCCCACTACTGCTAATCTCTTTTTTAGAATATCTTTGGTCTGTTTTAGAGAGCAGCCACGCATGCTCACTCATTCATATTTACATCTGCACATTCAAAAACTCATGTTCACTCAGTTAAAATTTCCATGCCCATCCGTAGAGAGAGCTCTGTTATACCAGTCTTGAAATTTTGGCCTTAGCATTCTATTCCTGCAGCAGAGACACGGTGCTTAGAATTAGCAAGGATAGCCAGAAATAAATCAGGGTCTTTTCCATCATGTCTTTTCTTTGAAACCAGAAGAAAGGAGATTAGAAGCAACCCAGGAGCTGGCACTTCATCTGTGGCCCCGTGGAGTGTTTAAGCACAACTTTTCAGTATAGAAAAGGCTCAATTAAGGAGAGAAAAGGAGGAGGTTTTGAAGTCCAGCCTGCTGTAGGTGATCGACTTACAGGGAACTAAAGGTTAGTCATGGAAGTGCAGCATCCAGGCTAAAAGGGACTTTAGATATCAGTATGAGACAATATCTCAGAGCACAAGCTTTGGAGTAAGAGGGGTCTGGATGTACACTGTAGATCAGTCTGCTAGTAGCCATGTGACTTAGGGTAGGGGACTTATACTCTCAATTTTACATCTGAATGGACAACTTCAGATTGCTTCTCTCCTTGGACATGTGTACACCACCTCACAGAGCCTCCTTTAAGTACATGATCTTATGTATTCTTTACAGCAGCCTAATGACTCAGAACTGTTAGAAAGTACTTGTTTATCTGGCACTATCTTCCTCATGGTAAGAACATGCCAACCTACAGTCATGTAGCCTATGCTTAAGCTCCAACTCTGTTTCTTACTAACGACACATCTCACCTAGAACAATTCTGGGTCTCAGCATCCTTACGTGTACGAGAGAGATTACAGAACCTGGTGAGGTTGGAGAGATTATAGGAAGTTATATGTGTAAGGTGCTCAGCAAGCTATCTTGTGACTGGCCACTGTTCAACATTTGCCAGCTGGTGCCTCTCACTAGGACCATTTTCCCAGGCTGTGGGTTTTGGTTTGACTCTTTCTAGACCATTCATCACACACCATCTTTCTAGCTTTTTCCAAATAACACCACCTCTCTGACTAACTTTAAAAATTTACAAGGGGGAACTAAAAATCCCCAGAATTTATTTATTAAAAATTGTGTATTAATTCTTGCATTTCATTTATTTATTTATTTTTTTAGTAGGCGTCTTGGAAATGAAAAAAATATCAACTTGCATCTCCTTCATGAAACTTAACTTTTAAAAAAACAGGACAGATTTCTTTTTTTAAATTTTTATTTTAAGGCTATGGGGTACAATTCAGGATTAGATATATAAATGACCATTGCACAGGTAAAACTTCAGTCTCCTTCAAAGTACTCTCTGTTGGATGTAATGGATCTATCATTATGCTTTTTCCACTGCTGGAAACAGTTTTTGAACTCATCCGTTTTGATGCATTTTAGTGCTTCTACTGTTTTTCTCTAATACAATGCCTGCTCTCTATTGAATTTTTCTGTTCCCCCGCTGGACTGCAGTAGAGTAATGAAACCTTATTCACACAAAGGGACTGGAATATAGCAGGTGCTCCAATCTGAATAATTTCTTCCCCTTCAAATCACACAGCCTTTGTGCCAATGATAGTTTCTCGCTCCAATAATTCAACTGCTGCTAATTGCATTTAACAATTTTTTTTCCTGCAGAAATTTGGGCAATGTACCCGTGATTCTCTCATTATCTCTTGTGCTCTTTATGTTAATAGAACATTCTGAAGAGTCTATCTTAGCTTCTAAACTCACCCTTCAAAAGGCTACTCTGAAGGTTTCACTTATTACTTTAACTCCAACCGAGACACTATGTTAGAAGTCTGGAGCTGAGTGCCTTTGGGAGTCTCTGAACCATATAAGACCAGTACTACAGATTCAGAGTCGACATTGGTGCTGCCTGGCTATGCCTAACTAGATGCTGGGGAAGTGATCTTCAAATAATCTCAAGTCAAGCTGGTTGATAAACTATAATAATCATCTGTTACTAATTCTCACTGAGAATTGTCCAGAATCAACACATGTTGGTATCCCTGTGGACAATGAATACAGTCCCTGCATTTGTAGTAACTCACAGTAAAGTGGCTCTTAACTTTAATAGCACCTTCCACCTCCCCAGGTATAGGGGAGGGAGGTGGAGCAAGGAAAATGTGTAACTGAAGATGCTACTAAGATTTTCCTCCTTGTGTCTACACTCATAATTAGCCAAGGAGAAAGAGACCTGTAAATTAGAGTTGGGGGGTGGGGGGAGTGTTTGTTTTAGCAATGTTCAAAGTTAATATAACTTATTTCAAAAGTCTTTACGCATTTATTATCCCATTTAGTAATTTTTTAAACCCTCAGGGAGCAGTTTTATTTACATCCATGAGAGCCCAATTACTTGCCCTGGTCACATTGCCAAACTCTAACTCATAAGAGCAAATTCCTAAAGCAACTTTAATAGCAATGGTAAGAAGCTGTAATTATAGCTTTTAATGTATTTGTTAACTTGTTTAATGTTTATCGTCTCCATTAAAATATGATGGACTAGCAGATAAGACCTGGCATATCCTATTCATCATTATGTCGCCAAAATCTGAGGAAGAGTGGGCATGCAGAAACTTCATCGATAACATATACGTTTGGATAAATAATGATGAATAAAAGGACAAATTAGTGAGTGTACAAAACCTCGGAATTACACTCCCCAGAAAGTAGAAATGAAAGCTTTGGTGAAAAAGTATTGTAGACAGAAAAGTGGAGTGAAACAGAAGATTGGTCTGGCTCCTTTCTGCTTGCACCCAGGAATGTAGCCCCTTCTAAAACTAAGTGATAACTAGGAAGGAGCTACTACTGGTCTTTGGCACAAAAAAGTAATCATATAAATATATTAAGTAAAAGCAAGATTTAAACATAAATCTTAAGGATTAATTGTCTGAAGAGACTCTGGGAGAGGTTTGTACAACTTCATTATAGACTCAAAGTATCTTTACATTAAAAAGAAAAATTCTAAAAAAAGGACAAAAAAGAGGCACAGAATTACAAAGAAAATGTTATATATACACACATATATCTGAAAAGACTAAAATTCAAATCAAATAAATAAGCTACAAGGCCAAAGAAAAGGGTATAAAATAGATTAACTTATAAGTATTGTTAATGCTACCTTAGACACAACTAAAAATATGCAACTGAAAACAGAGATATAATATTTTTCTGCCTTAGGGGTTGTTCTGGACACAAAGAAAAAAAGTGGGGAAAATGATTCTAGGGAAATTTATGACTATGAAAGGGAGGCAAATTAGTCATATTATGAACTTAGTTATTGCTTCTTCGGAGGATGATAGGCTGGAAGAGGTCCAAACATATAATTCAAAGATCCAATAGAAAAAAAAACTTCTGAAAAATTAGAAAAACATTTCAGGATGGTTTCATGTATTACAGGAATATGCAGCATCACAATCCAGTATAGTAATATTTATGAAATTACAAGAGAAAATTTTACTCAAGCATTTTATATCATGTTGTCCCTTAAGGATAAAGGCTATAGAGGAACATCCTCCAGTGTACAATATTCATGAACACTTCTTAAAATAACTTCTAGGTAACAAAATAGAGTTGACTAAGATGTCCTTAAAATAATATACCAAGAATGGGAGAAAACAAGAATTAGAAGTTGGAGAGAGGAGCAGGGGGAGAAACATAAGTAGAAAGATTTTGTTCTATTTGTCTGCTGCTTTTAAACATAATGAGTATTTATCATTTTTATTTAAAAAGTAAAGTCTTTTTCTTTAGGTAAGAAAAATTCAGCCCCATCATGAATAACTCCAGTAAGTCACTATTGAGGCATGATAAGACTTTGTCAAGAGGCTGGTGGGGAAAAAGAAAAAGCTAAATCACTTCTTTCAATCCTCTCTAAGGATGAACTATTTGAAATAAATACTGGTGTGTTTTTTTTTTAACTGTTATATATTTTATTTTGTTTTTCTTCATTCTCTCCTCCAGAATCCCTTCTCCCCTGCTCCAACTTACATTCATTTAAGTCTTCAATTATATGTTAGAATTACATTACATTCATGTCTTTCTCTCCATTCCATCATTGCCACCCTAATTCAAGCCGTCTTCATCTCTCACCTTTGTTGCTGCAGAACCTCCATGTGGCAGAGATAGTTACTGTTCAACAACATCTGTGTTGATGCATAAAATTATTAGAAGAAATGTGTGCTATTTCCAGGTGTAGATGGTTAAGTTAAAGGTTTGCAAAGGAGTTTTCCTAAGTGGTTACCCTAAGACCAATATTGTATGAGCGTTTCTGTTGCATCACATCCATGCCAGCAGTCTTAATGTGTCTTCATAGTGGAAACTCACTGTAGTTTCTATTTTTATTTCCCTGATGATGAATGATGTTTAACACTTGATAATGTGCTTATTGGTAATTGGTATATCATCTTTTGCAAAATATCTCTTCAAGCATCTTGCCCACTTTAAAAAAAAATTGAGTTGTCTGTCATTGTATTATTGAGTTGTAAGATTTCTTTATATATCCTTGACAAAAGGTTTTGTCCAACACATGTGCCATGTGTATTTTATCTCAGTCTGTCACTTTTATATTTTCTCAACAAAGTCTTTTGATAAGCACCTTTACAAAATTTTTTGTAAAGCTAATTTATCAATTTTTTACGAGTGTTTTCTAGTACCGCTATAAGACTGTTTGCCTACTCCAGCATTACAAAAATTTTATGTTATATTTTCTTCTAGAAAATTTATACTTTTAGCTTCTATGTTAAAATTTATAATCATTTCAATTTAAGTTTTACAAACAGTGTAAGATAAGAGTTAAGATTCATGTTCTTGCCACTTATTGAAAATTATTATTTTCCTCTTATTGAATTTCTTTGGAGTCCTACTGAAAATTATTTGATTGTACAAATGTGGATTTATTTTTAGACTTTCCTCCAGTTTCATTGTTGTACTTGCGCATTCTTTCAACAATACTGTACATTGCCTAGTCAAGTCTCACACCAAGTTTATCTTCATTTTTAAAAAATCTTATTGTAATGGCTAGGACCTGCATTAAGTAGAATACTAAGTTCAAATGGTGAAAACAAACACCTTTGCTTTGTTAATGATCTTAGTGGTAAAATATTGATATTTCATAATCAAATATAAAGCAGGCTACAGAAATTTCACAGATGTCCTTATCAGATTAAGAAAACTCGCTACTATTACTAGTTTGTATATACTTTATTTCATGAGGGTGTTGACTTACAGACTTTTCAAAGCATTTATTAAAGTAATCATATGATTTCCCCTTTAATGTATTAATTTGTGGATTACATAGATTGATATTCCTAATTTATTCCATTCTTGCTCTACTGTAATGATCTGTACTTGGTCAGGATATATTCTTCTTTTATATGCTGCTGAATTTGGTTAGCTAATATTCTGTTCAGAAATTTTGTGCCAGTATTCTTGAGGAAAACTAGTCAGTAGTTTTCTTTTTGATGTCTTTTTCTGGTTTTAGTAACAGGGTTTTTACCAGTCATATTTGAAATGGACAGATAAAAAAGTCAAGGTAAACTTAGTAGTCCTTTTTTGTTTCAATGTTTTATAGAATTAACCAGAAAAGTAATATAAACCTGGTATGTTCTTTGTAGAAATATCTATACATTAAAATTAAATTTCTTTAAAAGATGTAGGCTTTTTTATTTTTCATTTCTTATTGTTTATTTTTCATTTCTAATTATTTATTTAAGTTGTGTTTTTTAAGGGATTTAAAAAATGTAAGATGTCAAATTTATTCATACAGTTGTTTATAATATTTTCTAATTATCCTTTTAATGTCTGTAGAATTTGTAATGATGTCAACTTTTTATTTATAATAACAGTAGTTTGTGCTCTTTGATCATTCTTCCCAGTGATTTTGAAATGCTATTAGTTTTTTTAAAGAACCAAATTTCAACTTTGCTGATTTTCTCTATTTTTTGTCTGCTTTCTATTTTGTTGATTACTGCCCTTTATTATTGCTTTTATTAGTTCCCTTATTTACTTTAGCTTTGCTTTGCATGTCTTTTAAAATCTTTTTAGAGTGGATTTGAATTCTAACTCTGACAACGTTATAGATGGAACTTAGGAAAGTTACTTAATTAATCTACCTCAATTTTCTTATTGCTAAAATGAGGATAATATTGTTATCTATTTCATGTGGCTTTTGTGAGAGATAAATAAGGTGGTACATGAAGAGTAATTGATTATATAGTAAATGCTTAATAAGCATTATCAACTGTCAACCATTTAATAATAACAAGAATATACATTTATTGACTGCTTTAATGATAGGTTCACAGAAATCTCATGAGATAGGTACTATCATTTCCACCATTTTGCATATGAGAGTGCAGAAGATTAGAACAGTTCCTTGTTTAAAGAAACAGAGACAATAAATGGCAGAACTAGCACTCAAATCCAGGTTATTCTAACTCCAAAATTCATGCTCTTAACCACAATGCATATTGCCTTTTAACAAACTAAGTAGCTGTCACTTATTGGGTATGTACTTTATACCAAGCACTGTACTAAATATTTCACATGCATTATTTCAGTTCCTCTCTATACATTACTGTGACATTGATGGCATCGCCCTTACTCATGATATTGGCGTGCAGAGAGGTTAACTAACTCATCAGATATCTTATGATGAGGAAGTGGAACAGTAGCCAGTCAAACAACTCATGCTATCTGACATGCTCTTTTTCTGATCTTATTAGAAAACTAGACTACCTCTTTAGCTCTTCCTATACTTGTTTTTATTGTCCAAGGGATAACGCAAAGACTAAGCTACTATTTACCATGAACCTGTCACCGCCCTGTGGTCTACAAGTTCAGCCAGTTTTGACACAGCTCCTCTTTCCTCAGTTGAATAGAACAAATATAGGAAGCCTCATGAGTTTTGTAATATGTTTTTATTTTCTCAAATAAGGGTTTAATTTAAATCTGATAAACTGCTACAGCATTTCATATGTATCCCATTTATGTAAGATCTGTCACATCGTGTTACAAAAGTGAGCAGAATATATATTTAAATTGAATTTTAGAACAAAATAACACAACATATGACTTGTTTATATATCTTTTTTATGTTTATAGATTTATGGAACTTCATGGATATTTCTAGAGGTGAATTTCGAGGTCATTTTGGAACGAGACCACGTTATACAAATCTCCAACTCTATGATACTTTCATCTCCTTTTCTTACCCATGGTTTATACTTGGCATCCCTGGTGTCCATGATTCCGGTCTTCCACTTTACAATTACTAGTGCATTACATTATAATGGAAACTCAGACAGGCTATTTGGATGTTTGATTGGTTGTTGGTTTTTGCTTCTATGAGTTTGACACTTTTAGGTTCCATATGCAAGTGAGATCATGTGGGTTTTGTCTTTCTGAGGCACCTTCTACTTTCTGGTCACCAAGTCCTATCACCAATTTATCAAATGTGTAAGTGGACCAACAAGATGTTCCATGGATTATTAAAATAAACAAAATTCATGTGGGCTGGATTTTGAAGAAAGCATAAGAGTTACCATGGTCAGAGACAGAGGCCAATATATTGCAACTTTCGGTCATTATTAAATGAGAAAATCCTTAGTATGCTTTGCTTGTAGGCTGTTGTTTTGTTCTCATGAGAGTTTTATAAGATAGCTATTATTATCTTCATCTTATCAGTGAGGAAATTAATGCTTAGATAAGCTAAGTAAATTTCTCAAGTCCATAGCGTTTTCAAGGGGAACTCTGGGGATTGGAGTCTGGATCTGTGTAACTCCAAAGCTTGTGCACTTCACTTAACACATGCCCTTCAAATGAAAACTTGGATTTTTCTCTGTTCTGTGAATGACACGTTACTCTTTTATATCCCTTTCTATAGTTAAGGCAACAATTTCATGCTTCTTTTTTTTTCAGCATGTTACTCCAGAGAGCAATAGAATCTTCCTAAGATAGAAGTTTGGCGTTTTTGTGGTACGGGGCCTTTAAGGCTCCTCTGCTCCATAAAGTCATATAGCCAGGCTCCTTTTAACTCATCCCTGCACCATCCCGAGCATTCGAACTTCAAGTTTTGTCTACTTTTCAAACAGCAAGTGGGAGGAATAAACGAAAAATAATGGCATATGTCAGTTTATGATTTTGTAACTCATACTTCTTCCTCGTCTGTGAACAATTTCAGAGATCTTTGTCAACAGGAGAATTTTTGGTTACCTAAAAGTGTTTGGCTTTGCTTCAAAAGTATAGACATGCACTGTTGATTCTCCTGTTGTAGTTTACAATAGACTTCATATATTTTTTAACCTGTCATTGACACTTTGAGCACCATTGGAACTAGTGGATCATAAGGCAGCTGCTTAAACTACAGTCTGTCGCAGCTGGAGATCCTTCTTGGCTGAGCCCCGCATAAACTTGTTTTGAATTCTGTTCAGAAATTACAGCCTTGTAGATACTTAGTAAATAGGTCATATCATCATTAGCATGGTTGTTTTTGGTTTTTTTTTTGAGTTGGAGTCTCACTCTGTCACCCAGACTGGAGTGCAGTGGCCGCTCCCGGCCACCGCAGCCCCGACCTGCTGGGCTCCGGCGATCTTTCCGCCTCAGCCTTCCAAGGAACTGGAAATACAGGCACGCGCTACCACACCCGGCTAATTTTTTGATTTATTGTAGAGATGAGGTCTTGCCAAGTTGCCCAGGCGGGTCTCGAACCCGCGGGCTCAGACAATCCACTCACCTCAGCCTCCCAAAACGCTGAGCCACCGAGCCCAGCTAGCATGGTTGTTTTTAAGGGGCCTATTTCCCTCTAGAGCTTATGTCTTACCTACCAAGATATGAAAGGCATTTTATACTTTTTAAACTTTTATTTTTTAATGACAAATAAAAATTGTATATATTTATGGCTTACAATATGTTTTAATATGTGTGTGCATTTGTGGAATGACTAAATCAAGCTAATCCACATACTTTATTATTAACTATAGCCACTATATTGTAGAATAGATATTCTCAACTGTTTTCTCCTAACTGAAATTTTATATCATGTGACTAACATCTCCTCCAATTCCCCTCCCTCCAAGTCCAGCTTCTAATAACCACCATTCTACTTGCTTCTACAAGTTTGACACTTTTAGATTCCATATACAAGTGAGATCATGTGGTTTTTGTCTTTCTGAGGCACCTTCTACTTTCTGGTTACCAGGGCCTATCACGAATTTATCAGATGTGTAAGTGGACCAGCAAGGTGTTCCATGGAATATTAAAATAAACAAAATCCCTATGGGCTGGATTTTGAAGAAAGCATAGGCATTGTCATGATCTAGTATAATTTCAGGAGAAATGTACTGTTGTTCATGCTAGGTAAATGCAGCCTTGTTTCTGATTTTTCTGTCTATTATGACAGAGCAGGATTGACAAACATTTTCCACAAAGAAACTAGAGAGTAAATAGTTTGGGCTTTGTAAACTATACAGTCTCTGATGCAACTATTCAACTCTGCCACTGTAAAATGAAAACACTCCAAGGCGATATGTCAATAAGTGTGCATAATCGTGGTCCAATAAGACTTTATTTGCAAAAACTGAGGGCCAGCTTTTGTCCATGGGCATGGTTTGTGCATCCCTGGGATGATAGATGTAAACAATTTTTTAAAACAATAGCTTCATACCAATTTCCAGGATGTGTGTTTGTTTGATCCAGTAAAATAACTATGTCCGGGACAACAATGCCAATTGAAGTCAACTCTATTATGTTTGCAAGAATCCACTGGCAGAGTCTGAAACCAGTCCTACTTCTGTAAGAATCAGGCAGGCACATTAAATGGAGATGCAATAAGAACTGCTCCTTTCTTGAATTTTTTTGGATTTTTGATGCAACACAAAATTCTATATCCCCCCCACTCCAGGTTTCAGTATTACCTTTGTTTCTATCATGTTACTCCTTCCATCCATAATAATCTTTAATACATTGGTAAGGCAGCCAACATAGAGAGTTCAAATTATAAATTGAAAGGCTTATTATCTTTATGGACCCTGTGACATGGCACTTGCGAAAATGTCAACTGGATCCCCATAACATGCAGCTCAACTCCTTGGTATGATAGCAGTCAAAGACTTCCACGAGTTGTTACTTCTCCCTAGCCTCATGGCTTCTCCTCACCACTTCACTTCAGATTGAAGAAGCAAACTGGGCTCCTCAGAATCTCCCAAGCTCACCAGGCTGTGTTTGCTCCCACCTTGTTTATGAAGGTTTTCATTTTCTCTTGCCTACCTGGGGAACGGTTTCTAGGGTTGAATTGCCTCCTCTCTGAAGACCTCCTTCAAGTAAACGGCTGGTCTGGTAGACATAGTCGTGATTTTCTGGGATGCTCTGTATATTCCTTTTTCATAGGAGCTTATTGAACTTATTAGTTTGCATACACATATATTTTGAACACGTGATGGTGTTTTATTTGTGTGTATATCTAATATGTATGTTTAATATCTGAATCCCAGGAAGCCAGTATTTTTTTTTTTTTGAGTTGGAGTCTCACTCTGTCGCTCAGACTGGAGT
>CAUYQG010025262.1:0-86310 GCA_963574415.1 Tarsius wallacei | reverse complement strand
CACGCCCGGCTAATTTTTTGATTTATTGTAGAGATGAGGTCTCACCACTTTGCCCGGGGGGTCTTGAACTCGCGGGCTCAGTCAATCCACTCACCTCAGCCTCCCAAGGTGTGGGATTACAGGCTGAGCCACCGAGCCCGGCTTCCCATGGGAATTTTTTAAAGATTTTTAATAAGTAAGCTTATAATATATTTTATAGAAATATAGTGAAGCCTTATACATTAAAATCTTAAATAATCTGACCTCTAAATAATATTACCAAATCTACACCATTTAATGTGGCTTCTGTTTTTTAAACAACCCTGTCAGCTGTCTTATTGAGATTAATGACTCAATGTAAATGCAGCCCTTATTTTAAAGTTTCATTAAAATTCTTACTTACTCTTACATCTTTAGACATTACTTTATTGCTTTTGCACTACTGGTTAGTCTTAATTTGCATAAGTTGTCTATTTTATAAAGACATTGTGGAGTGGATATGTTACCTCTTCTAGAAGTTAATAACTCTTAGCTATCTTAGATATTTATTTTTTATTTCTCTCTTAAATTACCTCCACTTCTGTAGCTTAAAGACTTTTACAATATAATTCATGGTCTATTTAAGATATATTTATTTATTTTAAAATACTGAAGAACATGGATTCACCATAATATGTACCAAGATACCAACAGATTTTGTTCAATGAGGAGAGTAAAACAGATTGAGTTATGTTTTCTACTTTTGATCAAGTCATAAAACATAATATGTTAGGGAAAGCACAGGATTGAAAGTCCTTAAACCTACTAATAAACTAGTTGAAAAATCACAGCATCATTTTCCCATTTATCATATATTATTAGAATTTTATGGATGATATCTAGGATTCCTGTAATATGAGGTACAAGTTTGGATCAGGCTCACAATCCTAGTGCTCTCACCTTAGACTCTTAGTATATAGCCTAGAGATTTCTATTATTAAAAGTCCATTGCACTGTATAGAGGTCTTTTTATCTTGAGCAGATGTCAAACCAATTTCTAAGAAAAAATATTTATTCTAATTTTAATTTTGGCTCTTATTTTTATTTGGTCATGTAAACCTATTTGATTTGACTTATTAAACATTAAGAAACATGCATTTCTTTTTAGTTTATGACTTCAAATAGTCTACCTAATGTATCTAGAACTTTCTCGTTAGTAAAAAGAAGATTGCTAAATGGAAGATTTAAAGTTAACAAAATGCCTGCTGATATAATACATTCTCAAAGTCATTATTTGGAAGTGTTTCCAGTGAAGAATGTTTGACCTTTTAAAAGATTCCTGATTGGTTAAAAGATTGCACCAGGTGAATGCAAAGGCTCCTGCCAACTGATGATATTATGACTACTCCTCATATTACTTACTTCAGACTGAAAATGTTAGTACTCAGTTCAACTTCTCTCTTTCCAAAACTCTAAGATAAACTTATACATTAATTTAACCATCGTACTTAACTGTGTGAATTTTTGGATTATGTCCAATTCATCTTGTTAGCCCTAGTAGAGTATTAGAGTATTCAGTAAGTCCTTAGAAATTCACTTCGCCCTTGATTAAGTGTTACTGAAATATGCAATCCTTTTTTTAAATTTTTTTATTTTTTTAAAGATGTGGGGTACAATTCAGGGTTAGGTATACAAATGTTTATCATGCAGGTACCCTTGTTGATGAAGTGTGCCCGCCCCCTGGAGGTTTCCCACAACTGCCAATCCCAGCCTTGGCAGTTTCTCACTACTGCCAATCCCTTTCTTATAGTGTTATGATAATTGTTCAAGGTTCGCATAGGAGTGAGAACATTTGGTACTCAGTTCTTTGTTTCTGAGACAAATACATGGAAAATACTCAACCACACTAGTCATCAAAGGACTGCAAATGAAAACCATGCTGTGCAATTCTTTAAACTCTCTCTTGCTGGTCTCTTTCCACAAATAATAATAACAACAACAACAACAAGAAGTAAGGAAATGGTGAGATTCTGGTGCCAGTTACTGGTGAGTTGTATTTTATCTCAATCACTGGATACTTGATTGTGATAAAACTTCAAGTTTCAACCCCTACCACTGCACAATTGCATATGTTTTTGTATCTGTCATTACTGGTGACTTCTCTTATGGTTATCCATCCCCAAGTGCTAGATGTTATTCTACAATCTATTCCACAGGTTAGACTATAGACTATTCTCCCAGAACTTTTTAACACATCATAATACATTAAATAAAACATGCCACAACCACACATGTTAATTAGATACACAGCCTTCTCTTTGTGCAGCCCTTCACTGACTGCTTAGTCATCAGAGACAACTACAAAGGTAAGTTATTAACATCAAAATATTTGCCTCCATATGGTCTCCAGATGAAATGCTATAATTAGAAACATCCTGCAGATACCCATACAAATGCAACTGCAATGGAATAAAATTTGGTGGGATGAAAAAGAGGTTGGTTCTTATACTTTGCTAAATGTAAAATCATGAAGTCCTGGCTTAGTCATTAATGAATAATGAAATAATTCTGAGCAAACTTATGTTTGCATTGCAAAGGTGAATTATTGTATAGACATCATTTTTAAAGTTATTCAGGTTAAACAATCTCAGCCCTTTGGTAAATGAATAGCAAACCAAAGAAGAAAGAAACAAGAGGGAAAAAAAGAAGAAAAAGGAAGACAAATAAGGCAACTGACATTTGTTGGGCTTAAATTACATGTCAGACACCATATTGGTTTCTTCCCTGAATTTTAAGACAATATTCTTGCAATCAGATGGTCCTCAGACACACATATCATCCATACCATTGGCAGCACACAGTCAATGGCTGGTTTATATTTCTCCCAGCCTACTATTCTAGTTACTTTTCTTTTGGAGTAAGGATTCCAGTTATATACTGGTCTCTTAACTTTTATAGGTATTGAGCCTCAAGTTCTCCAGTGGTAACTAGTCTCCCTTTCCTCATAACCCCACATAAACGATTCCTTGCTTCTACCCCAATCCTATTTATCCCTATCAGTAGGCTAGACTCAGTTTGACCTATGTATCTTGGATGGGATAAGTTATGCTTTGATAACAACTCCCAGATTTTCTTATCTCAACAAGATTTTTTTTATCATAGTACAGGCCCAGCAGGTGCTGAGAGTGGGCTCAAAATAATTTGAGTACTCAGTAGGACACAGAATTTCTACTCCCATAGAAGCTTCCATGAATACCACAGCAGGAAACAGAGGTTGCATGGCAGTCAAGTGCTCCTACCTAAAATTAGACACATTGCTCTGGTAACATCTCACTGGACCAGATCATCAATGGCCATGTCCAAGTTCAAGGAAGGTGAAGAAGTATAATCCTGCCATAACTCCTAAAGAGGAGGAAAAACCAAATGTTGTGAACAGCCTTATCAACTGTATTGTCCAAGCATCCCTATACATGAAAAAATACTCAGCTGCAATTATCATCGAATAAATGCAGATTAAAACCACACTGAGATACCACCTAACTCCAGTCAGGATGGCCATCATCAATAACTCAAAAAACAGCAGATGCTGGAGAGGTTGAGGAGAAAAGGGAACACTTCTACACTGTTGGTGGGATTGTAAACTATTACAGCCTCTGTGGAAAACAGTGTGGCAATCCCTAAAAGATCTAAAAATCGACCTTCCATACAGCCCTGCAATCCCCCTACTGGGAATATACCCGCAGGAACTCACATCACTTTATGAAAAAGATACCTTCACACGCATGTTTATTGCAGCATTATTCACAATAGCAAAAACATGGAGCCAACTGTGACACCCATCAGAAGAGGGCTGAATAAAAAAAAAAGTGGTACATATACTCGATGGAATATTATGCAGCCACAAAGTAGGACAAAATTATAAACTTCACAGCAACTTGAATGGACTTAGAGTCTATAATACCGAGCGATCTATCACAGAAACAACAACTGAGTAACACATGTTCTTACTCATAAGTGGACCTTGAACAATGATCATAATACTATAAGAAAAGAATTGGCCATAGTGAGAAACTGTCAGGAGAGGGGGGCACACCTCATCAGCAGGGGAACCTGCATAATGAACATTGGCATAACTAACCCTGAACCGTACCCCACATCTTTAAAGTTAAAAATTTTAAAAATAAATAAAAAAGCCACCAGTGACTATCCACCCATACACAGAGGCAAGCACACTCTTTCTGTTTTCCCTTTCTCTTTCAACTAGAAGATAAAGGACCTGATGTATGTTGTATATAACCATCCACTCACTTCTCACAAAAAACAAAAAACAATGAAGTAAAGTAATAAAATCTGTACTTCACAATTAACAGAACTGAAACTCTAAGGACTCCAATGCCTTACACATAATCACCTGTGTTATTGGGTCCAGCATTCAAACCCAGAACATTCGGACTTAAAACCCTCAATGAGTTTTCCATTTCTACAAGAAAAATTCTCCAGAATCCTATACATAGTCCTCCAAGACTGACTCTGTTATCACGTTCTAGATGTTTGTATTGCTTTCAACCATTAAACTCTTCTACGCATCCATACAAAGTCTCTTGTGATTTCTTGTTTCTTTATGCCTCTACTCATGTCGTAACTTCATTCTGGGGTCTTCTGTGTCTTCCTGACAAACACTAATCTGATATTAAGGTGCAGCTCTCAAAGGTATGCCTTCTGTGAAGACTTTTCTGATTTTCATTCTTGCTCAAAAGCTAAATAAGCTATCTATTCATTACATTCTCAAAGTACCTATGCAGATTTTTATTGAACCAATTTTTGTTTCATTTACAGTCTTTTGTACTTGTCACTATTATATTCAAGGTGACTTGGAGATGGATACCTCTCCCTCATTTTCATAACAGAGCATCTGGGTGTCTGTGTTGATGATTAATACTTGAGCTTTTATTAAATTTTGAGTGAATACAGAATACACATGTAACAGAGTTTTAAGGCATAGACTCTGAAGTCAGACTGTCTTAACTAGAAACCTGCTTCCATCATTACTATTGTCTGATATTGTTCAAAATGACTTCTCTGTGTTTTTAATCAATACAAGTAAGGTAATAATGCAATCTTTCCAATGTTTTGTCAGTGTTATTTTGAGGGTAAAAGAGAATACATGTAAAGGTCTTAAGAAACTAATTATTAAAATCAATAGTCTTCATTATAGTGTTTGTAGCAGTACTAATAGGGGTCATTGATGACATCTCTCTCTGATTCTTTGGAGCTCTTATAAATCTATATCTTTGATCAGTCTTACTTTAAATGGCAATAGATCTGATCAAAAGGTCAAAGTTACACAGAACTGGATAAATGATTATAATTAAATTGCTCAATTAATGCACCCAGAAGACACTATATATGTTAAATGACAAACATACTAAAATATAATTTGGACCCACAGATTGAATAGTGCAAATATTTTTTTTCTGATTTGCTCTTTGTCTGGGTAGAATTAATTTAATAGGCTGTATATCAATACTAACAGCTATAAAAGAGTTAAAAAGTAACCTCTGAGCTATAAGTTTAAAAACTTGGAATGTTCTTCCAATCATTATAACTGTGGACAGACAGGAACAGCCCTAAAAGAAAGAGAAAGTGCTTGAGTAATGAAAGAGAGTAATTTGGACTGGAAGATGCCACCTTTTTTCCTGTCTGACATTAGGGTGTTCTTAGGGGAGGAAAATGCTTATGCTTTCATAGATACTTTCAAGCATTCCAGAGAATTTCAAAAGAGTCACTCTTGAGAGTTTACTTTCTGCATTATGTGAGTTGTTTAATTGCAGTTAGGAATAAAAAATAAGAAAAATATAAACATGTATCTCCCTAGACATCTAAGACAGAAAGCTTGTTCTTTTAAGGACTGAATTTTTGATAACTGAAAAAAAAAAAGAACTTTCTGACCAAGGCACAAGAGTATGGACCAGGAAAGGATTCAAAAGCAAAGAGAAGATTTCTAAATTTAATGAAGAAGCAAATGAGATAAGAACAAATATGTACTCATATCTCTGGCTAATATTCCCCCAGTTTACCAGTATGTTGGCATTGGTGGTTAATAATAGAATCATACTTTAGTAATTACTATGTATTAGCCAGAACTTAAGGAATGTGAGTGTGAGAAATCAGGTTAGCCATTGCCAAGCTGTCTATAGTATATTTCATAGACTTTGATGAGTTTTCACTTAATGATTTTTTAAAAAATCTTGCACCCTTTTTCAGATTATTGATGGTAGGTTTTAAAGCAGAGGAACCAGAATTACATAACAGGGACCAAGTTTTATTTTCCAAACACCTAGTTTTAAAATAGCTAGAACTTGATTTGACAACTGCCACAGCATTGAAAATGATAAAAGTTATTTATTAAAATAAGTGAATAAAAATATTAGAAGAATTTGGGATCAATAATTAATTTACCTCAAACTTGTAACTAATATCAAACATCGGGAAAAATTAAAATGAAATTTTGACACAAATTGTTTAATACTAGGAAAATGACAGTGCTATGGATGTAGCCATTGTCATAACAACATTGCATGTTTATTTTCTAGGTTTCATTGACTGATATAAGAAATAAAATTGTCCTGTCTATGTCAATAAACATAATGCACAAAATGTATATTTATTCAAATTACTAACATCCATGTAACAGCAACATTAATATTAAAAATTAAAGGTATGTCCATTCTAGAATGTTCATTTTACAGTCTTATTTTCATTCAGTATGATAATTATTCTTGTACTTAAGTCACTGGAATGCTGTGGGTGACACTTTTGTGCATGTGTCCTTCTAAGCTATGAGTGAAGTGTCCAGAAGGAGGTACCCTCTTAAGTGTGAAAGAATGGTACAAATTAAGATAACAAAAATTTTTTTATCTAATGATTTGTTTTTTTAAAATATATTCTGAGAGCAACTGCCCAAACATATAATCCTATAAGTTGTATTTCTCTTCGATGAGTAGAAAAACTAGTAAAGCAAAATGTTTAAAGTCACAAAAAAAAAGAAAAATACCATACAACACTTTATACTTTTTATTTGATTTATTTATCTCTTATACTTAAAATAGTTATTGAAATTTGATTCAATACATGTCGCTCAAATATTTACTTTTTAAAAGCCCTGGACTTACTGAAGCATTTCTGAATGTCAATTTAGATTTCAAAGTACCATATCTCTACGACTAAAGTCTCCTCAGTGAAGTTAAAAGTAGGGATTAGGAGAAAAATAAAACTCATTTTAATATAAATTAAATATTTCATAGGCTATTCGTGACTAAGTTGAACTAAATCTTATCCAACTTTTATGTGACAAGCTAGACTTTAACAAATGATCAAAATATCTTGCTAAATAATTTGAAGAGATTAAAAAATACAGGTAAGAAACTGGTAAACATATCTATCATCAAATTTAAAATCTTTGGTGTTCAATTTACCCAAATTGTGATTTTCGTGTGCACTGTTTGCAACCTAAAGCTATTCTTACTTAAGCACTGTAAAGTTTTTTTGTTTTTGTTTTTTGTTTTTTTTGAATTGGAGTCTCACTCCGTGGCCCAGACTGGAGTGTAGTGGCCGCTCCCAGCCACCGCAGCCTCGACCTGCTGGGCTCCTGTGATCCTTCCGCCTCAGCCTTCCAAGTAGCTGGAACTACAGGCTTGATTTATTGTAGAGATGAGGTCTTGCCAAGTTGCCCAGGCGGGTCTCGAACCCGCGGACTCAGGCAATCCATTCACCTCAGCCTCCCAAGGCGCGGGATTACAGGCTGAGCCACCGAGCCCGGCTAGCACTGTAAAGTTTAACAAAAACTGTTGAATATGTTTGGGTCTGCATGCTTTGTGAGAATTCTAGAGACTATTTCTCTTATTTCATACATTGCAGATATTGGTGAATTTTAAAAATTATTTATTTATTTGAAAGATGTGGGGTACAATTCAGGATTAGGTATACAAAAGGTCATTATACAGGTAAAGTTTGGGCCTCACTTTGGTCCCCATTTTGCCTGGTTTGAGATCAGGTACTCTTATTGATGAAGTGTGTTCCCCATCCTCCCCTGGCAGTGTCCCACTAATGCCAATCCCTTCCTTATAGTATTATGATAATTGTTCAGGGTCCACTTATGTGTGAGAACATGTACTCAGTTCTTTGTTTCTGTGATAGATCACTCAATATTATAGACTCTAAATCCATCCTAGTTAGTGCGAAGTTCATAATTTTGTCCTTCTTTATGGTTGTGTAATATTCCATTGTGTATATGTACTCCTTGTTATCCAATCTACTTTCAGTGGGCAGCACAGTTGGTTCCATGTTTTTGCTATTGTGAATAGTGCTGCAATAAAGATATTGGTGAATTTTTTAAAAGAAAATTTTTTCTTTATTCTCTGTTTAATGAAAGTCCGGAAAGTTAGACTGCACCATGACAGATCCTTCATTTGTGAGGAAAAAGCTAAATATAATATGTCTTGATCCCTTTGAGGAGTTTGCATTGGGATGATGAATCATTACATTAAAGAAATTTTGGGTTTTACAGCTACGGGTCTTATAAAATGAAAAAGACTATTTTAGGAAAGCTGTCACCTTCAAATGCATTAAGCTGTTTATGACTGCTACTCCTGAGAATGACTCAAACATTTTTTTTAATCAAGATGCACCTAACACTTCAAGAGCATGAATCAAATATGCATTTATGAGCAATGTTGGAGTATAAAGAAATGTCCACTTACTCATTTTCCTAAACATTAGCAACATTTAAGAATTCCAATTATATATAAAACTTTTCCTGGCTTTTGAAATCATGAATGATATCACAATAATCTAATTCTCAATAGGACTTTGCATTTCTATTACATACCACTCACTTAACCTTGTGGTATGTACTTACAGGTGTATTATTTAGTCTTAAGTATTATATTGTACCTCCACAAAAATGAGGCGTAGCAATCTTTTTTTTTTTTTTTTTTTGTATCTCACAATACGTGGCAGTGTTCTTCCAACAGTGAATGCTCAGGAGCTGTTTCTAGCATCAAAGACTGGAGGAAAAAACTGTTGAAATTCAGACTGCTGCCCTGGAGAAAACAGAATGTAACTCCCTGGTAATAAACCTTCACATCTAGAGTAGGTTTTGAAGCAAAATAACTACTCCACTAGGAAGAACCAGACCAATAGAAAAGTACTGCCGTTGACCTCCAAAAGGGCTATGTGCATGTGCCAGTGTGCATGCTTGTGTATTTGTAAGGGTGTCAAACTCAACTGAGGAGATTTTCTTTTTGAAAATACAAATAAACCACTCTCCCCACCCCACAGTTCCTTATATGTTGAGAAGATGGACAAGGCTGGTGGCCTTGAAGAATCAGGATACATATATATATATTTTTAAGTTACTTGGATAAGCCTGAAGTCCATTACCTCTTCCCTTTGTTTAGAACTATTGTCCTAGAATGTTAACATATCATTAATTAATTAATAATAGGAGGTATTGATAATGTTCCCCATATAAATAAATAATTGAATGCAGATTGTCTAGAAGTAATCCATTTTTTCCTATGGATTCTTGTGATCTTCAGGATAAACCTTCAGTGTAAGAGGGGAACCCCCAAAAACCCAGAATTATCTTTTGGAGGGCGGGTCCCTTGGAGTACAGGTTTCCCCACGAGGTAAGTGTTCTAGGAACCTATGGTATTAGTGTACCAGTTAGTGTTTTGCGAGACTGTGTTTGGTTTCAGTGATTTTTTTTCTTTTTTTGGAGTCTCTTTCAATGCACTTCCCCATTTCATGATGGAGGATTTATAAGCACATCTGCCTATACCATGCTGAGTGTTCAACAGTTCTGTTTCTTAACTTTATTTTATTTTACAGATGTGAGGTACAAGTATGGATTAACCACATAATCAGGCTGCATGCAAGTGAAGTAACTGGAGTTTGGGCCTCAACTGGCCCTCACATCCCCTGGTTTGGGACCAGGTACCCTTTGTGTTGTTGCATTTCCCCCCTCCCTCCCTTCCCTGACAGTGGCCAGTGACTGCTGATCCCTTTTCTGTGCTAATGTGTTTAATGTTCAGATTAAACATTAAACCTTCTCACTTATGAGTGAGAACATGCAGTATTCAGTTCTTTGTTCCTGTGCTATATCATCAAGTATGATGGTCTCCAACTCCATCCAATTTGCCACAAAAAAACATGATTTTAATCTTCTTTACGTTTGCATAATCCTCCATTGTGTATATGTACCACATCTTCTTTATCCAGTCCACTTTCAATGGGCAGCATGGTTGGTTCCATGTTTTTGTTATTGTGAATAGTGCAGCTATAAACATGCATGTGCAGGTATCTTTTTTGTGCAAAGATTTATATTTCTCCAGGTATATTGCCAAAAGAGGGATTTCTGGATCATATGGAAGGTCAAATTTTAGCAAAAAGAAGAAAGCAGGAGATATCACACTTCTAGACTTAAAACTTTATTATAAGCCTACAGTAACTAAAACAGCCTGGTATTGGTACAAGAATAAACACAAAGGCCAATGGAACAGCACAAAAATTCCAGAAGCAAAAACATGATTTCTTAACCAGCTCATCTTTGACAAAGCCACCAATAACAATCACTGGGGAAAGAAGACCATATTTTGAAAATGGTGCTGGGGAAACTGACTGACTACAAGCAGAAGAAAAAACTGGACCCCTAACTACCTATCACCATACACAAAAATTAACTTAAAATGGATCAAAGACATAAATGTAAAACCTCAAACTGTAAGAATCCTGGGAAAAAACATAGGAAACACCCTTATGCATATCGGAGGAGGCAACAAATTTTTGACCAAGTCCCCAAAAGTGAATGCCATAAAAGCTAAGATAGACAAGTGGAACCTCATCAAACTGAAAAGCTTTAGCACAGTGAAAGAAACCATCAGGAGAGTGGAGAGGCAACCCACAGAATGGGAAAAGATATTTGCAAATTATGTATCTGACAAAGGCCTGACATCCAGGATCTGCAAGGAACTCAAACAACGAGCTGAAGGGAAAAACACAAACAATGCTATTTAAAAATGAGCAAAGGACATGAATAGATACTTTTCAAAAGAAGATATACAAGCAGCCAACAGATACATTAAAAAAATGTTCAGCATTACTAATCATCAGAGAAATGCAAAATTAAAATTACAATGAGATACCACCTAACTCCAATAAGGGTGACCATGAATAATAAGTGAAAACACAACAGTTCCTGACACAGGTACGGAGAAAAGGGAAAGCTTCTACACTTTTTTGTGGGAGAGTGAGCTAGTTCAACCTCTATGGAAAGCAGTGTGGCGATTTCTAAAAGTTGACCTTCCATATATTCAACCATTTTTGACCAAAAGCATGACTCCTGCACCCCACTCTCCCTATTCACCCAATTTCACCCCAAATGACTTTTTTGTTTGTTTCCCAAGATGAAAAAGGTCCTCAAAGGGAAAAGTTTTGCTGATGTGGAAGAGGTAAAACAAAAAAATGGCAGACACACTAAAAGACATCAAAATTGATGAAGTCAAAAACTGTTTCGAGCAGTGGAAAAAGCATTTTTATAGGTGCATTGCATCAAACAAAGAGTACTTTGAAAGTGACTCAAGTTTAAACATGTAAGAATAAATACACAATTTTTCATAAATAAATTCTGGAATCTTTATGGGGTCCCCTGGTGTACTAATAGCATTGTATCCCTGACGCATACATTGACATATAAACATACACTATGAGAGTGACATGTGGCTTTGTGATCTTCAGCTGTCAAAGTCCTCTTCACTATAAATTATACAAGGTATGGTACGAATTCGCAGAAGCACCATACTATTATAACACTGAATATATCGAATTCCAGAAGCAAAGTATTTTCGTTTAAATGTAACAGAATTTTTTTAAATGCAAAGACTATATGACTGCAAAGGTCCATGTTAAAATAATGGCAGTATGAATTTTTTAAAATATGAATGAGATTTTTGCAGTATTGACCTATGAACTTACTTGAAAACTACATTAGTGTTTATTTTCAAAATGCATTTTCTTCAATTTTTTGTGACTGTAAAACATCTGCTCAAGGTACTTATATTAGTCAAGTTAGTCAAATAGTCAAGAAAACAGAAGAAAATTTGAATATATTGATTACTATCCTCCAGAAACTATGCTAGGTGCTTTGAAATGCTGTGCCTCATATAATCCCACCAACTCAGAGAGGTTGTTCAAAACCATTTTACAAATAAGAAAGCTAAAGATCTTGAGAATTAGCAAACTGATGCATGAGTTCATTGATCTAATAGTGACAGAATCAAAAATTGACAACCAAGTCTGAATGCTCTAAAATTTGTATTCTTTCTATTATTACTATATCTCAAGGGTCTGCAAATGATGGCCTACAGTCAAAATCCAGCCTGTTTTAGCCTGTGAGCTAAGAATAATTTTACAGTTTAAACTCTTTTTAAATACAAAAGAATATAATTTCCTGACACATAAAAATTACGTGAAATTCCAGATTCAGTGTTCATCAGTAAAACTGTATTGAAACACAACCACACTCATTCATTAAGTACTGTCTATAGCTGTTTTCATTCTACAACATTAGTGTTAAGTAGTTACAAAAGAGATTGTACATCCCTCAAAGCTGAAAGTAATTGCCATCTGGCCCCTTACAGAAAAAGTTTGCAGGCCCCAGGTCTATTTTATTGCTCCCTCATTAATGCACGCTTGTGTTTGTAGATGTGGTCTAAATATAAAATGGATCCACAGGAAAAAAATAAAATGAAGTGTTACTACAAAACTACTGATGAATAATAATTTTAAAGAGCAATAATGCATCAAAAGGACAACTTGTTCTGCATTTTCCTTTCCACGCAATTTAGAGTTCATTGGTTTGAAAGTTTCCTTGAAGGCTTGCAGTACTTAATATATGCATGCATTAAACTTCTCAAGTTGACTTGGCCTGAGTGTTGCAATTTATCACATAAGAATTTGTCACTGATGAACTCTTTTTAAGATGTGTTTTGGAGCAGTAAAGTGAAGTCAAGGGTGGCAATTCTGACAGGGTTTTGCTCTACAAAGTGGCGAAGAATCTGTCAGTAGTGAAGAATCTGAAAGGATTTGTAGCCCCTGCTACAGCATGTTCTTTACTGAGGCCTAAAACTCCCAGCCCCGCTTTGCCCCAGCAACCAAGTCTTGAAATTTGGGAGGCTTTCTTTAAGAAAAACAGTACCAAACTACAAATGCAAAATTAGACATAAGGTCTTGGAAAGAACCCAGACAGGTGAGGGGTCCTGAGATTTAAGCTTCATTAGCTTCGGAAGAATTATTTTTTGCCCCAGAAGAAAAGAGAGAGAGCGGAGGCCATGATCGTCAAAATGCATGCAAAAATGTAAATGTAATAGATGCCATTGTAAAGCAAAGTTTCCATATTTCAGTAGTACCCTGAATTAGGAAAGTACCTTTCATATAACTTTCATGTGTTTAGCAGGTAAAATCCTACTAGATTTTTCTCTATTTTCTCAGGAAAAAAAAAATATCCAGCTGAGGAACAAACAGCTACACTAGCCCACAAAAGAGATGGCCGCAAAAGTGTAATTCTTGCCAGTTTCAGTTCAGTCCACTCCTGCTCTGCTTTCTTCCAGATCCTTTTGAGGTTTAAATTCAAAACTACAAACTAAAGAAGTCTCATGCTCTCTTCCGGGCTCACGGTGTGTCCAAAGCTTCAGAAAAGCAGCCCAGGTCTCGGCAGCCTGACTTCCTTTGCCCACGTCAGAACAAGTGCAGCAATTCCAGTGAACCCTTGCTATTCTCTTTTCTTCACTTACTTCTAAATTTTTCCTTCACTTTCTTTGCATTTGATTCCAAATTTCTTCCAAACACAAGAAGATTTCTTTTTTGTGGGAAGTAGTTGACTAGACTCTAGGGACTGGAGCCAGCATAAAATAAGAAAGAAGTGACCAGATGGTAGGAAAGTAAGTTAGTCCTATGTCTGGGTTGAAGCCAGATCTGAAAAAAGCAACAGAGTTGGAAGGTCTGAAGTAAAGACCTCGATGATAAACCTGCTGACAGAACTGGTCACTGCTACCACCGGGAGAGGAGATGAAGGGTTTTTGCTGCTGCTATGCCTTTGAGTAAAGCAAATGCTTTCAAATGTCAGAGGGAAGCATGGAATAAAGGAGGGATACAGGCTGAAGACACGATGAGAATTCAGCCTGAAGACCAGTCTCATTAATTAGCAGGTATTTAAGCTCTCAAAAATCAACTTTTAAAAAAATGTATGAAACATTGGTCATTGTTCCTCCCAGCGAGGGTACCTGATCTCAAACCAGGTGAAGTGGGGACCAAAGTGAGGCCCAAACTGTGCCTTTACAAGGACCATTTGTAGACCTGAATTGTATTTTTAAAATAAAAATGAAAATAAAAATAAGATCTAGAGTCACACCAGATAACTTGGAGTGATTTTTTCTGATGAAATATTTGTGGCTGATATTGTGAAAGATGCAGAATAGTGTGCATAAAACAAATGACTCCAGAAAAAAGTCCTGTGTGTATCTGTGCTTGTGAGCATACCTCTATGTGGGCCTGTGTGCATGTATATGTATGAGATTATATAATTATGGAAAAAAATGGGAGAGAATACCTATAAATTTTTAAATATGGCTTATTTGGGTCATGGGGAACTAGGCATGAGTTGCTGAGAAAGTGGGGTTGGGGCAGGGAAAGGTGTCAAGGGAAAATGGTATGTATATTATTTTCCCATTTATGTACCATCATACAGGCTGTCCTCCCTTTTGTGACACCATGGCAAAGGATCAAAGTGACCCAATTCTCATAGGCATGAATTTCATATACGTAAGTATGTAAGAAAAATGCCAGTGCTCCCCTAAGAAACAAAATGCAATGAATAGCCAATAAACTTATGAAACTCTAAAAATAAATACACAAATGGCCACCTGTCTGTATGGCCCATGAAGGCAGGCACCATGTTGGTTTTGGTGATCATTGTATTTCCGATGAGTAGCATGTTGACATTCAGTAGCTGTTGAATGAATATTGTTTAATAAAATTATGATTACCATGAAAAAAATAAGACAAAGGATTTGCACAACCATATTCAAGGGCATGAGACACCATCACTTCCGGAATGTTACCGTTCCTTAGGAACCTCTCCAAGCAGAGCTACTTGGCATTTCCAAGATTCTCGACATGCTTTCTGAGCCCAGTCCTAAACACCTGCCAGAGTTTGTCCTGAAGACCCACCCTGCCTCTCCAGATTTGGATCTGTGCTCAATTATTTCTTTTGCACCCTGACTCAGACCTTTCTTAACTCTCTCTGTCCTGCTCAGTGCTCTGTTGGCTGCACCATATTCCCTGTATTTGAGGCTGGGTGCGGTGGCTCAAGCCTGTAATCCCAGCACTTTGGGAAGCCGAGGTGAGAGGATTACCCGAGCCCACGGGTTCAAGACCAGTCTGGGCAATTTGATGAGACCTGGTCTCTACAATAAATTTTTTAAAAAATTAGCTGGGTGTGGTGGCACGTGCCTGTAGTTCCAGCTACTCGGAGGACTGAGGTTCATATCTTTGCTCATTGAGTTTACCACTAGTCAATATCAGCAGAAGATTGGAGAGGAAGAGGAGAGAGGTATTGGGGTATTAATTATCCTATATCTAGATCTCTTGCTGTCCAGCCTCATCCCTCTGTAACCAAAGCTTCTGGTAGGCAATCTGTCTTTGATTTCTCCAGGTCGGTCTGAGTTCTAGAAGTAAGACTGTTTCCTCCTGTCCTTTCAACTGCTTCAACTGCTACTGTTTACACACTTCCCTTGATATTCGTTTTTGTTGTTTTAAGTAGTCCCTTCATCACTTCCCACAATTCTCTTAAATAGTTATTTCATTAAATTCTGTATATTTGAGTCCGGGCACGGTGACTCAAGCCTGTAATCCCAGCACTTTGCGAGGCCAAGGTGAGAAGATTGCCTGAGTCCATGGGTTTGAGAACAGTCTAGGCAATTTTAGTGAGACCTAGTCTCTACAATAAAAAAAAAATTAGCTGGATGTGGTGGAACATACCTGTACTTGGAAGACTGAGGCAGAAGGATCACCTGAGCCCAGCAGGTCGAGGCTGCGGTGACCATGAGCGTGCCACTGCACTCCAGAGTAGGTGACAGAATGAGACTCCAAAACACACACACACACACACACACACACACACACATACACACACACACACAAAGTCCCTATATTTGAACCATCTGAACTAAATTCCTCTAGTTGGAACCCTGCCCAATGTAGATTCTATGTCTAAAAGAGGTGGAGATTTTACTATAGTCTACAGCAAGATTATATTTTTGTTCATAATGAAGTTGTTTTGTAACAAGCTAACCCATCACTTTTGATCAGAAACTGTTCCTTTCTTTCTTCAAGTCAGGTTCAGAAAAAAAACAAACAAAAAACTTGCATCCAACCAGGAAAGTCACAAGTAAAGAAATAGGACATCCTGTAAGGAGTAAAACAGGGACCTTCACTGGAGTCATGAATGTTCCAATCACATCCTACTGTCTTGGGAAATTTCATCTTGTAGAAATAAGAGTAATATATTATATTCAATGACACAGTAACAGATCACCTGCTTAATTATATGTGATATATTAAAAATAATGTCTTCCACTGCCTTCACTATATACATCACTATATTTTAGGCTTGTCAGCAAATTCAATTTATTTACCATTCAATTTAATGACATTATTTTAAATTTCATAGATATGGATATAACTGAAATATAGACATTAGAAATCCGATTTTAACATCAAACCTCATTTGAAAACTCATTTATATTTTATGGAAATGAGGACTTTGATAGCCACAATTCTTACTATTTCCACGCACATTAGAAAATAAGAAATGTTAAAAAGTTAAAAGAAAGGAAATGTTCATAGAATTACAGTTTATAATTTCAGGGGGTGAAGAGTCTAATAGAACAAAAGGATCAAGAATGCAGTCAAGTTCTTTTATCATCTCTGTCTCCTGTGATATTAATACATGTCAAATAACTTTAAATTCATAAAAAATATTTGCAACCTCTAGAATCAGAGTTAATGAGCTGTTTGTAGCTGCTAGAAACACCAAAAATATTAGTCCAAGATTTAGATTCAGAAGAGGAGGATTTATCTTGAACTTGGCACAAGTTCTAATTTAGTTATTTTTGCTATTCAAATTATTCCTTTGTCGACCTCTTCCATTAGTCTAATGTAAGTCCACATTGGCAGGTTTCCCTTGTGTTTTTATGTGCATTTTAGAAATCAGTAAGGAAAGGAAAGGGCCAGTATGCACACAAAGTCATCAGTCTAGTGTCAAGTAAAAGAAAGAGTACTTGGAACTTCCAGAGAAGAGATAATGCGTCAGTTGGGGCCACTGTACAATCCTAGTGGGAACTAGTAGACATTGCAGCTTTGGATGTGAACATGACTTTATACAGTTTCCCCTTGAGTGCATCATTGGAGAAATGCAGGCTGTATACAACAGTGCTGACGACCTAGTTGAGGAAAGAACAATTATGTCACCAAGGATACCAACAAATTTTCTTGTAGTGGAATGTCTGGAGAAATCAGAGAGATGAAAGAGATTTTTTTCTACTGCACAGAGTAGAGCAAGCAGGAAAATATATAATAGGACCTATTTTTGTTCATGTACAGCTCTTTCCCTATCTAAGACCATGATTGCATTTGTTGGTGTTATACACAGTTTGAATACTATAACCTTGACTTGAATTGAACACCTGAGTTGTAAAACTTCTATGGACTTTTCTTTCTTTCCGGTGTGTCCCTGTTGATGGCTGTATAATTTTTGAATGCCTGCTAAATTGAGAATTATGGCAAAATGTTTTGCTAATTTTCTACATGTCTGATTAAACTAAACAGTTTTCACTATTGAGTACAAATTTTTGTGTAACAGAGTTTGAAAAATTATATTTTTCCAAGCAATTGACAGAATTTGTAGTTTTAAAAATATATGTAAATATTTTATTTTAAAGATGTGGGGTACAATTCAGGGTTAGGTATACAAATATTCATTATGCAGGTACCTTTTTTGATGAGGTGTACCCCCCACCCCCGGCAGTTTCCCACTACTGTCAGTCCCTTTCTTACAGTATTATGATAGTTGTTCAAGGTCCGCTTATGAGTGAGAACATGCGATACTCGGTTCTTTGTTTCTGTGATAGATTACTCAGTATTATAGCCACTAAGTCCATCCAAGTTGCTGCAGAGTTCTTAATTTTGTCCTACTTTATGGCTGCATAATATTCCATCATGTACCACTTTTTTTTATCAAGTTGTCTTTCAATGGGCAGCATGGTTGGTTTCATGTTTTTTCTATTGTAAATAATGCTGCAATAAAATGCATGTGCAGGTATATTTTTTATAGAGTGGTTTGAGATCCCCCAGGTATATTCCCAGTAGGAGGATCATGGGTTTGCATAGGAGGTCAATTTTTAGATCTTTTAGGAATCTCCACACTGTTTTCCACAGAGGTTGTACTAGTTTACATTCCTACCAACAATGTAAAAGTGTTCCCTTTTCCCCGCATCCTCTCCAATATCTGCTGTTTTTCGAGTTATTAATGATGGCCATCCTGACTGGAGTTAGGTGGTATCTCAGTGTGGTTTTAATTTGTATTTCTTTGATAACTAGTGAGGCTGAGCATTTTTTCAAGTATCATTTGGTTGCTTGGTATGTCTTCTTTTGAGAAGTCTCTGTTCATATCTTTTACCCTCTTTGTAATGGGACTTTTTTTTTTAAATGACACATTTGAGTTCCTTGTACATTCTAGATGTTAGGCCTTTGTCAGACATACAGTTGGCAAATATTTTTTTCCATTCTGTGGGCTGTCTGTCCACTGTCTTGATGGTTTCTTTGGCTTTGCAGACGCTTATCAGTTTGATGAGGTCCTACTTGTCTATCTTATCTCTTATGGTCAGGGGCACTCGGGGTTTTGATCAGGAATTGGTTGCCAGTTCCAATTTCCATAAGGGTGTCTCCTGCATTTTCTAAGGTTCTTATAGTTTGAGGTTTAACGTTTAGGTCTTTGATCCATCTAGAGTTGATTTTTGTGTATGGTGATAGGTAGGGGTCTTGTTTTAATCTTTTGCATGTGGTCAGTCAGTTTTCTCAGCACCATTTACTAAATAGGTTCTCCTCTCCCCAGTGGTTGATGGTGGAGGCTTTGTCAAAGACGAGCTGGTTAAGAAATTGAGGTTTTGCTTCCGGAATCTCCATCCTGTTCCATTGGTCTATATGCCTGTTCTTGTACCAACACCAGGCTGTTTGGATTATTGCAGCTTTACAATAAAGCTTAAAGTTTGGGCGTGTGATGTTTCTTGCTTTATTTTGTTTTTGTTTTGTTTTGTTTTGTTTGCTGAGAACTGTTTTGACTATTCATGGTCATTTATGTTTCCATATGAATTACTGTATTGTTTCCAGGTCTGAGAAGAATGCTACTAGTAATTTAATGGATATTACGTTAAATCTGTAGATTGCCTTGGGTAGGATGGACATCTTAACAATATTGATTCTTCCCATCCATGAGCATGGAATATTTTTGCATTTGTTTGTGTCATCTTTGATTTCTTTGAACAATGTTTTGTAGTTTTCATTGTAAAAGGGTACCCAAATAGGAAAAGAGAAAGTTAAGTTATACCCCTTTGCAGATGACATGATTCTATACCTTGAAAACCCAAGAGAATCTGTCAAAAACCTCTTTGCAGTGATAAAGAACTTTAGCAAATTCTCAGTGTATAAAATAAATGTGCAAAAGTCTGTCACATTCCTATACACCAACATTAAACAAACAGAACCCCAAATAAAAAGTACAATCCCATTCACAATAGCCACACACAAAAAAAAAAAAAAAGAAAGAAATACCTTGGCATCTTTCTAACCAGAGAAATCAAAGAACTGTAGAGTTTTAATAGGGAAAACTTGATTTAAAAATTCATAGATTTCACATAATTTGGATTCCAGCTTTTTTATAAAATCAAAAGATCTCTATTCTTGCAAGACAACGATTAGCTTGGGTGGAAGCCACCACTCTCTCTTCTTGAAAGACTCTGATTTATATAATACCATTTGGATCTTATTCCAAATTTTCTTCTTAGGTAGAGTTGATTCACTCATACAATTTTATATATTACATATAGTGGCCCCCCTTATCTGCAGGAGATATATGCCAAAACTCCCAGTGGATGCCTGAACCCACAGAAATTACGGAACCCATTTGCTGTAAATTGGAACACATGTCTTCCATTCACAAATTTAATGCCTCTCCATCTTAAAATGCTTATTGTGCACTGCGGCTGAAGCTTTTGCAGCTTGAGATGCAATAGCAATACTAGCATGAATTTATTTTTTCTTCTTCACAATTTCACAGACAAAATATTTGTTTCCACTGAAGATCTCAGCAACCTAAACTAAGAAGATTTTTATTTCCTTTCCTTATTAAGTTGAGAATCTTTACCATTTCATTTAAAGGAAAAGCACTTCTTGACTTCTCTTTGGCATATCTGAATTGTTAGCATCACTACTCTTGCGCTCTGGGACCATTTTGAAGTAAAACAAGTTACTTGCCACAAACACTGTGATACTGAGACGGTTGATCTAATCACCCAAAGGGACAGAGTGTGATTACATGAGATTTTATCAGCTACTCAAAACAACTTATAAATGTCTTTATTTCTGGAACTTTCCATGTAATACCACAGAAAGTGAGACCTTGGATAAGGGGGGATTACTGTGTGTGTGTGTGTGTGTGTGAGAGAGATAGAGAGAGAAAGAGAGACAGAGAGAGAGAGAGAGAGGGAGAGAGAGATCCAAAAGTGTATTTTTCCAAAACAGTCTTTTTCAACTCTTCCCCTGCTTTCTTTTTCTTGTACACTTGTTCTCACTTTATTTCTTTAAAGAATCACACCATTTCCTGCTACCCCACTGTCTGGAAGATTCTTCCTCTGCTCCTTGGCTTTTTTCTTATCTACCTTTCAAGTGTCTATTTCAGCCTAGATTTTATTATTCTACAAAAATTTCCATGACCCCAGATATGAATAGGTCCTTCTATTATCTACTTTTACAATAGCTTAAATTTCTCCTTTGTAGCACTTATCAGAACGATAACAAGTTATTTGTGCAATCATTTGCTTAATATCAATTTTAATATAGACTGTAAAGTATATTCAGGCAAGTTCTCTGTGTGCTTTTCAGTGCATGTTTTTGAATTTGGCACAATCTTTAACATATAATATGCTCATAATAAATATGTATTGATTTTGACATTAAGCTGTTCTAGACATAGGTATTATAATAAAAGTTATATGAGATCTTTTACCTTTGATAAATTTTAAAAAATATTTTTTTGCTAATTAGACTTAAGGAAACTCCAGGTAATTTTAAGTAAGTGCTCTGGTAAAGTTATTATAAACCATGCCTAGTAGCCCTATCACATTGCTTTATACATAATACATTATTTTAACCTGAAAAAGTTAAATACACATAATCTTAAAGAGTACATTGTGATAGATTAATAACCACTTCAAATCTCTGGGCATTAATTGTGAAGCACTAATCATTAACCACCTCTGCTAAATAAATATTTTAATTGATTTTTTTTCCAATACAGAGAAGCATATTCAGAATGTATATAGTAGCCATGTTTTTATCAAGCAGTTTTAAGTCCAAAATGTTTTAATTCTTTTAAAATATGAAATAAATTGAATATGCTTTTTTGTCATAATCCTAACAGTGCAAATAATCCACTAAACACTTCCATGGTCAGGCTCATTGAGTGCCTCAAATTATTTATTGCAAAAAAAGTAGGATAAACATAAATTCATGCTTTCATTTAGTTATTTGTTGCTGATTGAAAACTGGAGATCTAGAGGCTTCTTAGAAAAATGAGGCATAGAACAAAAAAAAGTTTGGCATCTTGAGTTGTGTGTTGAGCTGAAAGCTGTCATCCCTTTTCTGCTGTTGCCTAAAGACCTGGAACATAAGCATGTTCACTTGGCCAAAGACAGATGGCTGCCCACACATTCTCCCCAGGCCTAACAAGTGTTCTCTCAATACCAACCACCCAAGGAGTTTGGCCCACCATCTGTGGATCTGTGGCCTCTTCCTCACCGTATAAATTTTATAACAAATGACTGAGCGATTTTACACTGTGTATTCTGGGATGATCCTTTTTTGGTATGTAAGCACTGAAGGCCACCATCTGTACTCGTCAGGGTGGGCTATGTCAGGATGCAGTAACAAACACCACCCTATTCTCAGTGGCTTAACACACACATACGCAAATTGTATATCTCACTCATCTTGAATGTCCAAAGGTACAGCATAGAGTTCAGCTCAATGTAGTCACTCAGAGCAGCCTGGGGCTGATGGAGACTCCATCTCAACACTTGCCATGACAATCACTGCACTGGGGAAAAAGAAGTTTAGAGACAAGTGCCTACAGTTAAATTCTTCAACAGGAGTGGACACGCTTCACTTCTCCTCTCATTTTATTGGCTCCAGCAGTTTACTGTCATGCCTAAATGACTTCAAGTGCAGCAGGTAGTAAGGAGGGGAGTGAGGAAGTGGAATTCAACCATGTACTCAGAATTAGAACTGTAATATTCTTCTGAAGAACAGTAGGAAAATTACCATTTTGTAGCTTAAAAATCAAACTAATCAGAAATTATGCATTATATTTCTTTCATACTCTTAAAACAAAATAGATCTCTGTGCCGTATCCTTCAAATCCCTTGCCTTTCTATCTCAAAAAAAAATTCTATTTAGGAACATTAATGTCAAGAGTAACATAATCATCCAGAAAGATACAGGTATACATATACTGCTCAGTCCATAAAACCAAATTGCCTGCCATGTCTTTGCTGAATATAAGTGTTTATTTGTACCCAAAGATGTCATGCTTTATGCCATGGAAGCCTGAAAGTCAAATTCTCCCTTAATTGAACAGAGGTCACTGACATTTGAGAGTTGAGCTAATGAACGGATTTGATACCCTCACAAAGGAGTCATTTATGGGATGGAGATAACAAAGGACATTCAGAGAACAGTTCACACAATCAGGTTACAACAAGATGAGTAGGTCATTAGAGCTTTGCCACTTAATATGTGATTTTTCTAGTTTTCTATGAGAACTACTGTTCATTGATGCCTTGAAAATAGTAGTTAATGGTTTTCCTTTATTAGTACCACATCTTGTGTCCTTACATCACCATCACCATCCTTTCCATATTTTAATCAACATCGCCATTAATTTCATGGTTTCTTCTTTCGGTAAACTTATTATTATGTTTGAAGCAGTGTATTTGGAACTTAACTGCTTGTGTTATTTCATATTTTATTTAATACTTAGTCTCAGAAATCGTATGAAGTATCTTTCTCTTAACCTAAAATAAAGCCTAATACACAGCCCCAGTAAGGCATCTTTTTTTTTTTTTTTTTTTAATAAATTGTGCTTAACTGAGCTTCCTGCTCCAGGTATCAGAATTTTAATTCTAATTATCATTTGAGATTTTCTTGGTACAGGAAATTACCACTAATGATGCTTGAAAGGTCATTACAATTCTAGCTTTTACAAAGACAGAAAAATATTTGGAATTACTAAACCCATTCTATATAATAAGCACTACATAAGTATATAGAACATGATATACTCCTGTTCAATTGCTAGATGTATTCAAAACCATGAGATAACATTCTACAACTTGAAATTATATTGTTCATATTAAATTCACAATTTAAAGCACAGTTAGTTAAAACTGCCAATTTAAGATGGACTCGGTGACTCAGCCTGTAATCCCACGCCTTGGGAGGCTGAGGTGAGTGGATTGCCTGAGCCCGCGGGTACGAGACCCGCCTGGGCAACTTGGTGAGACTTCATCTCTACAATAAATCAAAAAAATTAGCCGGGTGTGGTAGCGCGCACCTGTAGTTCCAGCTACTTGGAAGGCTGAGGCGGAAGGATCGCCAGAGCCCAGCAGGTCGAGGCTGTGGTGGCTAGGAGCGGCCACTGCACTCCAGTCTGGGTGACAGAGTGAGACTCCAACTCAAAAATAAAAATAAAATAAAATAAAATAGCCAATTTAAATGGGATGTTTTCTTGTGTGTTGGTTTAGTTTAACTAAAACTCCATTTTCCACATTTGTCTTCCATATAATTTTTCAAGTTAGAGTTAGCCACCAATGAAATTTGCAATTCTTTCTGCCATCTTGGAGACCTGGGAGGAATGCTGGGAACAGGACTTCTAAAAGGGCAAATATGTCTGGAGGGCTGTGGTCCAAAGCCATTTTTGTTGACTACAAGCGAGGTCTTCAGAACCAAAGGGAGCACACAGCTCTTCTCAAAATTGAAGGTGTTGATGCCTGAGATAAAACTGCATTCTATTTGGGTAGGAGATGTGCTTACGTATATAAAGCAAAGAACAACACAGTGACTTTTGGTGGCAAACCAAACAAAACCAGAGTAATCTGAGGAAAGGTCACTCAGGGCCATGAAAACAGTGGCATGGTTCGTGCCAAATTTCAAAGCAACCTTTCTGTTAAGACCAGTGGACACACAATCCATGTGATGCTGTACCCCTCAAGGATTTAAACCAATGGAAAGTAAATAAAAATAAAAGTGAAAAAAAATTGCATATGATTTAAAAGACAACAGGAAAGTAGCACGCGTATCTGTACTAAAAAGGTGAGTGTAAGTTTAACAGCTATCACAGCTTATGCATGTTGTTGCTGATCTGCTGTTTTGTCTTGTTGGAGTAGCCACCAGGCCCCAGACTCCTCCAGCTCCTGCCAGGTCTCCTCTTTCAGCTCCTCCAGCATCTGGGCCAAGTGAGGGTGAATCTTCGTAGTCAAGAGCACCAGCTTATCCTTAGGCACCTGCATCAGTAAGAAATGAACCAATAAGAGACATTATGGTTCCATTTTCCAGTACTTTCCCTATGTCACATTCATCTTTCTTCCCCACTTGCCTGTTGTGCCAACCTCATTCCTAACCCTAGGAGCATAAATAGAATGTTTAACAAATATTTACAATGCATTTGGTCAATCTCTATGATAAATGCTTTATTTTATATTACGCATTGTGGTTGTGTTTTTGCTACCCTGACACATGAATGTTTAAAATAAAATGAACTGCTTATAAATCCCAGAGCCCTTCATTTCTTTGGTAGAATTCCTGAGAGGATGCCTTAATTCTCTTATGCTTTTTGGGTGAGAAACACTGATAAGTACACAAAAGCCCAATTGTCTGACATCCTTTTTAAAGTTCCACAGCATAGAGTCCACAATGTAGCCATGTTCTCCACTCTGACTTGAGTGCTACCATCCCTCTCACCTCTGCCAGGACATTCTGCCGACCTTACTGAGGGCCATTCCCTGGAATCCTGGCACCTCTCACCTTTTACTTAACACAACTACAGTGACCACTGCAAAGACAGAGGCAAGAAAGTTTATACTTCTTTGATAGCTCCTAACATGAATTGATTTTAAATGTAGTAAGACTTCACTGAAGAATGGGACAAGAGGAAGTTGGAGTTACAATACAGAGCAAAACAAATATAAGATGGAGTTAAATATTATAACCTTCAGAGTACAAAGAAAATATTTTTAAAATTGCCTCATCCATACATAAACCTCACATAACTAGTTCTTGTGATTACTTTCCTTTTCAAGATTCATCTTTCTCTCCTTCCCTCTCCTCAAAGACAATGGTTCTTCCTCAACATCTTATTTTACAAATAGCTTACCTTCTTTAAAGAAAAGGCCCATTCCTGCCTCACAAGTATATGTCATTTATCCAGGAAATACAAGGAACACACTATCCTATGGTTCTACATTTTCCAAAGTCTGAGGTAGTATGCCTAGAATAACACACCATGTGTTTCAGCAGAATAAAACTGGGAGCTGCCTAGTAGAAGGGAGTGGAGGTGGATTCTACTTGGTGGGCTCCCTATGGGATATTAACATTTTGAATATTGATGTATACTAAGTAATGCTAGTCACGTCTCTCTTGAAGACAGGGACATGTAAGAAATTCTTTTAGTTTTTATTTTATTTTATTTTATTTTGTTCTGTGTCATTTTGTGGAGATGCAGATCACTGTTTTATTTTCTAAAACCTAGAGGCTAAAGGCATGAGGTACACATGTCTTCTGACTCATGCCTTGTGTTGATAACATTTGATCCATAGTGAAGCTTATTTTTGTGGATGTTTCCAAGGTAAATCTACTAAAAACATCGATTTTATATCTTTTTATATGAGAACTTTTCCATCATTTTTGTACTTAGATGTAGATGCAGTTTATATATTCACATGAAGCATCCTTCATAGACTCAAATAAAATGTCCTGCATAACTCACATTTTTGTGCTATAAATTGTTACATCAAATTGAGTGTTTAAATCACAATAGGGTCCAGAGCTTTAGATCATGTGCATACATGTTTATTCATGGTGTATTACTCACCTTACCATCCCATTTGGGGCATTGAGAGAACTAAAAAATGTATGAAATAGACAAAAGTACCTATACAATCATTCAAAGTTACCAAAAAATGATGCATTTTTGTCAGAATTCTATCTTTTCTTTTATTTCTGGGTACAGCAAAATTGACTATGAAAGTGTGTGAGTTCAGATAACCTCTCTGTCGACATCAGCATACAGAAGAAAAGAAAGGAGTCTGGAGAAAAAGCAATAGCAATAAAAACTCTGTCTTTACAAGATGCCATAGGGATTTTGATAACATAAGACCACTGGAATTTTAATTAATATTTCTGAATTTCAAAGATTTCTATTGCTTTCTGATAATCCAAAATTCTTAAAAACAATATAAAAAGTACTAAAAACAACATAACCTATTCATATGCACAGAAACAAATCGCTTATATTCTAACTTACAGTTTCAAAAATAAAAACACATTTAAGTACTTCAAACACCTCCTTTCAATCTTCTCACTCTCTGAATGGTATTTGTTGTTGACTGCCAACTACATAACCGTCACCTTTGTTACTAAGAGAATTCTTATTGTATGCAGGTGGCAAGGAGACCTAGCCTCAAAACAGGGAACACCAATTGGCCTAAACCATCATGGTCACCCCCTTGCTTTTTGCCTTCGGTCTCCAAGTGGCCTTAAGATGTTCATTCATGGTATTCATTTACCAAATATTTATTGCATAAGTACTTACTGTGTGCCAAAAACTATACATAGCAGTGAAAAGTGCTTTAAATATAATGGTCTTCATGGAGCTTGCATTCTAATAAGAGGAGAAAGTCAATAGAGAAGTAAAAGAGGCTGGGCGCGATGGCTCAAGCCTGTAATCCCAGAACTTCGGGAGACCGAGGTGAGGGGATTGCCTGAGCCCACGTGTTCGAGAACAGCCTGGGCAACTTGGCGAGACTTCATCTCTACGATAAAAGTTAAAAAAAATTAACTGGGAGTGGTAGTGCACGCCTGTAGTTCCAGCTACTTGGAAGGCTGAGGTGGAAGGATCTTGCAGCCTAGCAGGTCGACGCTGGGGTGGCTGTAAGTGTGCCACCACACTCCAGCCTGGGCGACGGAGTTAGACTCCAACTCATTTAAAAAAAAAAAAAAAAAAAGCAAAAGATACAGTGTTTCAGATGATAATACATGCGATGGGAGAATATCATGAAAGGAGAGGAGAAGGGGAAGGGGACAAGCCAAAACTTAATGTAGATGAAGAAGAAGCCACACGTATAGCTGAGAAAGAAAATTTTAGGAGAAAAAAACTTCAGGAAAGGACCAGAGGCCAGAGCTGCCTGTATATATCAAGAATTAGAAGTGAGTGTAGGAGGACGTGAAAGAATGTGAGGATGAGAAGAAAATAAGGATGAAGAGATGACAGGTGCTAGATTGTGTAGAGAGTTTGACTATTTCTCTGAGCAAGATGGAAATCCATTGGAAGATTTTTACAAAGAAGTAATATGATTTGCCTCAATTTTGAATGTTCACTTTGGTTGTGCAGATGGAAATAGTCAAGGAAACAAGGCAAAGATGACTGAAGAAATACAAATTATGAGGCTATTCTATTCATCTTCTTTGGATGAATGGGTATTTGGGGTCTGATAGCCTTTGCCCACATAATCAGTTTCAGTGACAGCAAATCTAACCACCCCTGTACAAAACTACACATGTGTTATCACATATACAGATCTTTCTCATACTCTTTCCTCAGACTGTACTATTCTACCTACCTCTGACCCCTCATAACTTACCAATATTTTAAGACCCTCAATAAGTGCCACCGCTTCACACCTATTTCCAAATAAAATATATTATCTTAGGATTTACAGTATATTACTTGTGATTCCACTTATCATTTATTCCTTCCAAATTGAAATCATTAATTTAATTAATATTTTGAGCACTAAATATGAAGTAGGCACTTTTCTAGGTGCCAAAGTTACAGAAAGGCAAGACAGTCTCTCCCTTCACTAAGGTTTTTCATGTTCACTTTTCCCAAAAACTTGTGAGTGCCTGATGCGTCTTTGTATTTCCCACCAAACTTACCAGATAATCTTCAACATGTGACGTGTTGAATCAACTGGGAAAAGGAATCCAAAATGATGTTAAGTGCTATCTGTATTAAAGCATCTGTAAGTAGATGCTTTCATGTAATCCTCACAACTATCATTTGCATCGAAGAACTCAAACTTAGTAAAACGAGACCACTACTATGAAAATAGCGAACAGTTAAAAAGTAGCCATTAAGAAACAGATGACAAAGGCAATTTGTGGAGAAATGTAGATAATTTTTAAAATTAGGATTTTAGATTAAACTGGAAAAGTTTGGAATAATGAGACCCAATAAACTCTCTTGTTAAGCAAGTCTTTATCCACTCTGTGTCTCAGTCGTTAACGCAATCCCTATACAAACTTATTTGTTTCCATTTTTTAAACTTCATGTAGATGCAGAGTAAGTTCTTATGAAAGTTCATGAGCACATATGTTAAAGGGGTAATACTTGCATCCTATTTGCAAAATAGTCATTCCACAAAAAACAAAATTAAACAACTATATCTTATATATATAATACTAGGTCAGATTGCAGATATTTTTTATAATATAGTGCTCAAATAAACATCACATATACTCTTATTAGTGTGCTGTTTTTAAAGTGATATTAAATCTCTAGAAGGAAGGTCAACATTCAAATACAAGTCATTACTGATCGTTGTACTCGAATAGCTAAATTAATATGCTACAGGCATTATAACCTAAATCATAACCCAATTGAACTGATTATAAAGAGGCACTGATAAATGAGCTGTTTTAATAAGCATTTATTTATGCATTTGTTATCAGAGTTTCTTCCATTAAAGTAAAATAATTAGGATGCTGAATCAGATCAAGATGACAGGGCTTCCAAGCAATATCTTTTCTTCTAGAAGAGAATACAGGAGTGTCTGGAAGAAAGTCAGGCAATGTTCTTTAATGAACACAAATTCCCTTTCAAATTATTCCATTGCTCAAAGAAAGACAGTTATTTAATAAAAAGGCTTAGCTCTAAACATCAGTCACAGTTTTATTCCTTATATGCAAAGAGACAATGAACAGGAGCTCTATTTCTACTTTGGCATTTAGGACTTTTTGTCTTGGAGTAGAGTCTATAAAGTTGAGAGGGTCATTTTGCTGTAAGCACCCAAGTGAAAACTATTATTTGATTACTATGTGTTAATGAGTTATATTAAAAGCTGAGCCAGAGACTTGAAAGGGAAATCCACAAAACCACTCCAAGTCCTGGGATCTTTGAGGTCACCAGGACTCTGAGCCTCAAAGCTGTCTTAGAAATGTGAACATGCATATTTCCTTGTCACGCCCAGGTGCCACGATGACAGATGCTGTGGAGACACACAGATGGCACTCCACTATCACCATGATCTCTAGTTATCCTTCATCTATTTTCCTCCTCTAACTCATGATCCACAACTCAGATCAACATGTTTTGCATCTCATAGATGTTTTTGCAATCAGTATAACAATTTTAACATTAGACCAGTATTCCATAATAATAGTTATTTTTTCCTCACCTTTCAAAAAGTGAAAAAAGTTACCCAGGTTTTGAAATATTTATACCATTTAATATTTTGATACACCAAGTGTCTCTAATAAAGTAGAATCATACTTTAAAAGCTGACATTTCAGTCTCATTTGCTATAAAATTATATATATTAAATTTATATAAGATATATATTATACAGTAGTGTATATAATACATATATAGTATAGCTATTATACTCATTTGGGTATAGATCATGAATATGGGGATATATATATCAATTTATTTAACCCTCTCACACAATGCATAAAAAAATTTTAAACATATTTCAAAGATTTAATATGTAATTATGGCTACAGGTGTCACAAGTCTTGAAATTTCTCATCTAATGAAAGGTATTTTAGTCAGTGTATTCTCTAAATTAAATTCTTCTCCTAATAGACATGTAAAAAAGCGAATTTTAACTAACCAACAGGAGGTATATGGGCTTAATCAAGTTCATTTCATGTTAAGATTAAATAAAAATATTTTTAATTAAAATGCTATTTTATTTGTAATTTTCAACTGATGTCACACGATCAACTCCTCCAATGACACCATTAAGTATGAAACTCAATCTGGTTTACTAATCCTGCATTTTTTTTTTTTTGAGTTGGAGTCTCACTCTGTCACCCAGACTGGAGTGCAGTGGCACACTCCTGGCCACCGCAGCCTCGACCTGCTGGACTCAGGCGATCCTCCCGCCTTAGCCTTACAAGTAGCCAGAACTATAGGCACGCACTACCACGCCCACCTAATTTTCTATTTGTTGTAGAGACGAGGTCTTGCCAAGTTGCCCGGGTGGATCTCAAACCCGCAGGCTCAGGCAATCCACTCGCCTCGGCCTCCCAGAGTGCTGGGATTACAGGCTGAGCCACCGAGCCTGGCCAATCCTGTATTTTTAAAGTGAACCCTAAAATCGAAACTGATATGCTATTGAATTTTTATAATGAATGGGACTGAGTTTTAATAATAATACGACTTCTCACACCTGATGTAACTGAAAAAGTTATAGGATGTAACAAAGTTGCTGCAAAGAAATTCGCTAAGCTGAAAGAGAAAACTTCAATGAAGAGCAGGTAAGAAAACTTACTGGGGAAAAATATAACTTATTTCCTCTTTGTGTCCCAATGAGTTGGAATCTTCAATACATAGATTATAATTATATAAGTTAGAGATACATAATGAGATTTCAGGTTCTCACAAGTTTGCTTAATACCACAGCCAGTGGGAATTTTGGGTTAAATTTTATTCAGCAAATGAAGAAGAGAGAAAGACCCCAAATCCCTAGAAAACAACATATGAAGTAAAATATCGGTTGATTTGTATCACAATCTTAATGAAAACCCTGTATACGTGTATATGAGTAGGGCAAATAATGGTATACGGTTCTTTCACTATGTCTTTAAAGGTGAATAAGATTTCTTCACTATACAGATAAAACCTAAGCATATTTCTCTTTCATGTTGAGTCTTAGAATAGCAAGCTCTTTGGAGACCGGTTGTCTGAAATTCTCTCCTGTATGACCATTCAGGCTTAGCCATAATCCTGCTAAAGCTGAGTCATTGATTGACACTGGGTACTGGGGCAGACAGATGAATTTCTCTGGTTCAAAGTTTAATAGAACAGATCTTTTGATCTCTGAATCTGTAAGGAACCTGAGGTTCATTTTCTCCTTCAGATTTCTTTGGTGCTGGTACACTGTCACATACAGATCTCGTTTTCATGATGATAATGTATACAGTAAGGACAGCATTGCCAAAGTAATACAGTGACTTACAGTCCTGCTTCATGGAAGGTAAACTTGATCACTATCTTTTCTCAAGTGCTTAATCTAACCAATACAAAAATGGCATAGGTTCTTTTAAGATCTAAGGTTGGACATGACATCTCATATGAACATAAGTTATACAACAGTTTTGCAATACAGCAAGTACTTTCCTGTTTCTGAAATGAGTACAAAGCTATATGTAAATATCAGGGCCTGAAAATTTTTTTAAACTATTTTTAGTTTTGTGTAGTCCAGGCTTTATCCTTATATCAGCTTCTACCAGCTCCCATCAGTAACTGAATAAGTGGAGGAAGAGAACATATACACAGTACATAGTTCGTGTAGTAATTCCAGACTAGTCCAAATATGCAACCTCAAGATTGGCAAAAACTAGCTGAAGTTTCTCTGATTCCTCATGTCTATGAAGTCTCATGTTTAGCCTAGAATCGTTCACACACATATCCACATCCACACACAAACACACAGAGATTTTTTTCAGTTTTTCCTGAGGCAGGTCATATTGTTTTGCTCTTTGTAATAATACAGAATCCACTCCAGCTCAAAACTACTTGATCAAAGTGGAAGACTTGAGGGTGAAAAATATGAACATCCAGTTTTTCACTGTATCTTCTGTGTAGAATATTGTTATAAATATCTATTTTCTCAGATCTCTGCCAGCAAATCAAGAGATAAGGTACATTTGGGCACTTCTGAAAATTTCAATTATATTTAAATTCAAATGTTTAACATAAACACTTAATAAAATTGGCATGAAAAATATAATATACAATTTCAAAGCATCAATTCCTCTCTGAGCATCATCTATGAGAGTCCTCTTCTTAAAACATGTAGCATTTGACGAAAAGTGATCAAGTATTTGTTCTCACAGAGCTTTTGGGAGAATGCAAACTGCTGATAAGGCCAATAAAGCTGAGCTTTTAACCTTTTTGCATTTCAATTGCATAATCAAAACCTGATGGTGGCACATCACACACTCAGAGACCGCCATGGGCATTGCACAGAAAATGAAAATTAGTTCTAAAAGGCTTTTCATTCTTTGTGGCATAGGACTCTCCTCTCCTAGCTGTATATGAAAGGGAATCAGACACAAAATGGAAAAAAAAAAAAAAATATTATGACTGCGAGTGAAAGAAAAACCCAAAGAAAACTGAGAGCATTGAGGGTTGAAATAGAAGAGTGAGCAGCTGTAATTAGCTCCAATGTTGTATGAGAATAAAACACAAAACCACTTTAAAAATATAAACAGTCAGAATGCCAGCTGAGATAGCGAGCGACCAGTGCTTTAACAAATCTTGGTAAATAGTGAGCAATATGAAAGTAAATAGTGCTTGTGGATAAAAGTTTGACATCAATTCTATTGGCTATATTTCTCATAAATTACCATCCATAATAAAAGTCATTCTGCTATATTACTTTCTAGGTAAGATAACATTTAATACCAGAGATGGTTTTAAATAAAGGCAGAATATCATCATCTATCCTCACTAAACAGACACTTAAGGCAATTTTAATTATTGTGTATTTGGAGAAGAGTGAAATTTCCTACATGTATAGATATTTTCATTTTAAGAAAACAGTGAAAGTGTAATAGAGGTGGTGAAAAGCCTTCTCCCCAAAGCTTAGCATTGATTTCTGCCCTGTTTCCAGCCTGGCTTTCTTATTCAATTAAACAAGATGACTTTGCAGAAGTGTTAAATTAGATCAAAACTGGCCTATACATTTATTCTAGGTACACACTGGAGGCTATAACTCTTCCAACATGAAGCCATGCATTATCATAGAAGATTTCACCTCTTGTTTGCTCATTTCACCAAGTTTAGGTGAAAATATGCTCAAGTCACGTCAGTAGTAGGCATGTGCATATCATGTTAATACGGCCCTTAACACATTTAAGGCAACTAATTCCTTAAAATAAAATAACTTGGTCTTCTTCCAGATCTGCTTAAGACAGATACATGAAGACAGATATCTTGGCACTATCACTGTATTATCTCAGTTTTATTTCTTTTTTACCGATGGAGTCGGCAAAGCTGTTAGGTTTTTGCAGAAAGCCCTATACCTCTCATTTATAAATAATTTGAATAGAGTCCCATGTTTTCAAAGGATTGTGTTCATTAGGAGATAATGACTAGGGAGTGACTCTTTCAATTCTCCAATGACATTTTGCCATTTCCTTAAATCACAAAATAAGCCTGTAGTCATGAATGAGTCTGACTCAAAGATGGAACACTGATACATGAATGAAGAGAAAGCCTCTCCTTTCAAGCTGGGAAACTATGAATCCATTACCTATCCCCACCCTTTGTTTTTATCTTTGACTTATAACCAGTTGATATTTATACTGATATCTATTATGGTTTCCCTCACTAGAACGTAAAAATCATGAGAGAGTTCATTTGTTTTGTTCACTGCTCTATCCCCAACCCCGAGACCTCATTGGAGGTGTTCCACAAACAATTTGCAAATGACTAAATGGAGAAAAATCAAAATTTATAACCTACCAAGCCTGACTTATACAATTACTCCCCCTGGTATTTCACTTTATGAAACCTGCACTCTTGAATTCCACGGATACTTCATATTGTTCATTAAAATGACTATCATTTCTTATTCTTATTCATCTCTCTGTTGCATTTTATATATACCAACTTTTCTTTTTTAAGTGTTATTGGATTCAGTCATATTCTATTACCCTGTGTCCCTTTTATACTATCTGAAAACTCATTCTTTTGTCCTTTACAGAATGCATTACACAATTAATTGTGGACATGTCCTGAACAGAGGCTTTTCTAGATGACCTTGCTCTTCCTGTATCATCTCCATCCCCTGCCCACATTCTTGGCTTCCATTTCCATTTTCACTACTTAAAATATTTGTCTTCAGCAACAACTTAGCTCCAAAATCCCTTTCTCTGTAAGAAACAACATAGTGGGAATGTCTACTTGCATTGTCCATTCCATTTCCCTTTCCAGACCTGCATATTTTTTACTCATTGAGTTCTTACTTTTCTTTGTGTCATTCCTAAGACCTGCAGATTCTAATAACTCACCAAATTCTATTCATTCATTATACAAATAGATCTAAGTAATTCCCTGCCCCCAGTTTCCTTACCTTGAGAAGTGGTGCCTAGGCACTTATAACAGCATTTGTATGGCCTTCTTGTTTCATTGTTCCCCTTTGCAATCTTTCTAGAACTGTTAGTGCATGGCTTCAATCATGTAACTCCCTTGTTGATTATAAAAGGAGCCTTATAATATTTATGATTGTTAGAGTCTGCATTTTTGGCACAGATTTCTGTGCCTATTACAAACAGGGTCCCCGCCTCCCTTAACAGTTTTTCCCATAACTGCCTTTCATGAAATGTCATCTGTAGTTTACCCAGTCTACTTCATTGTGTTTTCCTATGTACACATTTACGAATAATAGGACTTCTCTGAGAAAAAGTTTTCCACTAATTTACATCTATTCTAATCTTTCCCGTTTTTCCAGAGACAGTTCAAATATAATTGCCTCTATGACCTCCAGTAAAACCCTCTGACTAATAGAGCTGGAAATACTGTGCTTTCCTAGTGCACTAGCATGATTGCATCACTTATCAACAGTCTATAATTTACTACTTGGAATGTGCTCAATCTTTTCTTGAATGTCTGCTCCCTGTCTTCTACCAGGCTACCATTTTTTGAGACCAGATCTTGTGCACTACTTATCTATTTTTCTCAGTGTCTTATATATAAGATGTATGTATTCAATTAATATAGGTAATTATTTGTAAATTGTAATAAAAAGTCTCTCTATTATTATGCTTAATGCAATGACAAAACATACATTTGAGTGATTCACACAGTATTTAGGCATCAAAAATGAGTTGTGTATGCTTACATAAAATATAAGACTTCATTCTCTGTGATTATGATATTTAATCCAGAAGAAAAAATTACACAACATAACTTTCTTATGATTTTGGCACATGCATCATCATATGATTCCAGTTCCAGTTCTCTGTTCTCTGACAGTTTTTTAAAGTCATATTTCTGAGAAGTTGCTCAAGAAGTTATATTTAGGGCTCTCAATTTTGTAATGTTCCCAATGGAACTGTGCTATTATTAACTTCTAGGATTTCTAAAATTATCCATGTACTTAATCTTTTTTCTAAATTCATTGCTTTTTGAGTGTCCTGGTATAATTTCATGGCATTTACAGCTCATGCAAAGTATATTATCCCCTGCAAAATATCTATGCAAGAGCAAATTTTCCCACATACATAACATCTTCTAGGAGAAAGGCAGATGATCTGTAAGAGGTGATGCCTTCAAGGCCTATCTCAACCCCAAGCAGAAACTTAAATAGTGACTCACGCAGCAAAATTGGATTTCATTTCTCTTTTCCAGCTGTTAAGGCTGAATTTTTCAACATATTTAACTCAGTCAAATTTTCTTCCATTAACATTAAAAATATAAAAACTTTAGTTTCTTCATATAAATAGGAGGGAGCTTTCTTGCACCTTTTTTCATCAAACTACTACCTATAAAGATGGAGGGGTCAAAATGTATCTACATGTGACTTTGTGCAAATACTTGCCATAACACACAAGATTATTGATTTTTGGAAGAGAGGTTAACATGATTTACAAGACTGTCAAGTATAAAATATATTGAAATCTACAAAAAAATCTTAATATATTATTACACAACTGTTATTCTTCAAATATAACGTGTAAAATTTTATGAATAGTCTTGCTTGCATGTGAAAATTGAACATTTGGAAAAATCTTTATCATTCTTTTCACACTTTTTTAAGTTTATTTTTTAATTGACAAATAAACATGTGTATTTATAGTGTGCAACATGTTTTGAAATATTGTGGAATGGCAAAGTCAAGCTAATTAATAGATACATCACCACTTATGCATTACCATTATGCCATTATGTTGTAGGAGTTTTGAACTCCACTGTCAGCTTAAACCAGTAACCTCGAGTTCTTGTCCCACGACCAAGAAGATTAAGGAACATGGACACCAAAAGAATGAGTGAAACAAGGAGTTTATTAAGCAACAAAGCTCTCCAGAGAAGAGAGGGGGCCCAAAATGGATAACCTAGTGCTAGGAGGTTTTTTTGTGGTTTTTATCTTATCTTTTCTGGGGGTGTTTCTCTTATTTACATCTCATCTGCCCTTTACTTCCTGAGACCCAATTCTAATTGCACATGTGGTTCCATGACCAAAGTTAATCCATCTTGAATATTACCCATACTTACCATAGAAAAGCCCACTCAATGGGGTAAAACCTCAATGCTAATGCTATGTTAATGATATTCTAGTAAATCAAGGTCAGGTTAGGACATTTAGTTAAGCTACAACACCCGTGTTTAAGCAGCAAAAAGTCCCTTTTAGCAGTACATCTTGTTTTGACAGGATGTTCTTAACCGAATTTTCAGTCAACAATTATATAATGAGGGTGGTGCGGGGGGTGTTCTCGCAGGTGTTAAGTCTCCTCAAGACCCTCTCTCTCTGTCTGCTTAACCAGCTTCTGAGTATCTCCTCCCTCAATTATACATAGTGGTAAGAGTATTTAAAATCTACTCTCTTCACAATTTTTAAGTATACAATGTTTCGCTATTAACTATAGTCTCCCTGTTGTACAACACATCTCTTAAATGTATTCCTCCTGTCTAACAGAAATTTTGTGTCCTTTGACCAACATCTCCCCAACCCCCACATCAATCATCAAAACAGCCTGGTATTGGTACAAGAACAGGCATATAGACCAATAGAACAGGATAGAGATTCCGGAAGCAAAATCTCAACTTCTCAACCAACTCATCTTTGACAAATCTTCCACCATCAACCTCTTGGGAGAGGAGAACCTATTCAATAAATAGTGCTGGGAAAACTGGCTGACCACATGCAGAAGATTAAAACAAGACCTCTACCTATCACCATACACAAAAATCAATTCTAGATGGATCAAAGATCTAAATGTAAAACCTCAAACTATAAGAACCTTAGAAAATGCAGGAGACACCCTTAAGAAAATTGGAACTGGAACCAATTCCTGATCAAAACCCCATGTCCAGGCCATAAGCGATAAGATAGACAAATGGGACCTCATCAAACTGGCAAGCTTCTGCAAAGCCAAAGAAACCATCAACAGAGCGGGGAGACAGCCCACAGTCTGGGAAAAAATATTTGCCAACTGTCTATCTGACAAAGGCCTAACATCTAAGATCTACAAGGAACTCAAATGTGTTGAAGAGAAAAAAAACCAGTCTCATTACAAAGTGGGTAAAAGATATGAATAGATACTTCTCAGAAGATATATAAGCAGCCAACAGATACATGAAAAATGCTCAGCCTCACTATTCATCAAAGAAATGCAAATTTAAACCACACTGAGATACCACCTAACTCCCGTCAGGATAGCCATCATCAATAACTCAAAAAAGAACAGATGTTGGGGAGGATGCAGGGAAAAGGGAATACTTTTACACTGTTGGTGGGAGGGTAAATTAATACAACCTCTGTGGAAAACAGTGTGGAGATTCCCAAAAGATCTAAAAATCGACCTTCCATATGACTCTGCGATCCCCCTACTGGGAATATACCTGAAGGAACTCAAATCACTCTATGAAAAAGATACCTGCACACGCATGTTTATTGCAGCATTATTCACAATAGCAAAAACAAGGAACCAACTGTGCTGCCCATCGAATGAGGACGGGATAAAAAAATGTGGTACATATACATGATGGAATGTTGTGCAGCCATAAAGAAGGACAAAATTACAAACCTTGAAGCAACTTAGATGGGCTTAGAGTCTATAATACTGAGTGATCTATCACAGAAACAAACAACTGAGTACCACATGTTCTCACTCATAAGCGGACCTTGAACAATTATCTTAATACTATAAGAAAGGGATTGGCATTAGTGTAAACTGCCAGGGGAGAGCGGGGGTGGGATTGGCAGCAGTGGAAAACTGCCAGAGGAGGGAAGGGCACACCTTATCAATAAGGATACCTGCATAATATACATTTGTATACTAACCCTGAATTGTTCCCCACATCTTCAAAATAAAATTTTTTAAAAAACAATTCAGTGCACTCCAGTCTGGGTGACGGAGTGAGACTCCAACTCAAAAAAAAAAAAAAAAAAACAATTCAAGCCAGGCTCAGTGGCTCAACCTGTAATCCCAGCAATTTGGGAGGCCGAGGCAAGTGGATTGCCTGAGCCCGTGGATTCGAGACCTGCCTGGGCAACTTGGTGAGACCTCATCTCTACAATAAATAAAAATTATCCAGGCTACTTGGAAAGCTGAAGTGGAAGGTTCGCTGGAGCCCAGCAGGTCGAGGCTGCGGTGGCCAGGAGCAGCCGCTGCACTCCAGTCTGGGCGACAGAGTGAGACTCCAACTCAAAAAAATAAAATAAAATAAAAATAAAAATAAATTAAGCTGAATAGGTGTTGGAGGGATAGAGAGCAGTCCTGTCCCAGAGCTTCCTGAAAATCTGTGTTCTGTGGTTTGATCCTGACTTCATAAGCAAATCCTTGATTTAACAAGCCTGCTATCTCCCTTTAATTCTACCTCTTCTGTCAACTCCAGTTCCTTCCTCTACTCCCACAGTTATCCACAAAGTTAACAGCTCCTCCACAGTGCTGCTAATGACAGGAAGGAAGGTTGGGGCTTCTCACTTCTTTTCCTTAAAGTCGCTGCTTACTTCATTTTATGTCTGCTTCTACCTTAGAATAGAAATATATCCTTTCACTATTACTAAACTAAGACTGTCAAATCCTTTTCCAGACTTTTAAAATAATAAATATTGGCCCATATCAAAGTATGACATGCAGGTACAATGAAATTCCATGATTTGAAATTCCATTAATTTTATTTTTAATACACAAATTATAATTGTATCTCATTATGAGGAACAATATGATGCTTTGATGCATGTATACAATGTGGAATGATTACATCAAGCTAATTAGCATATCTGTCACTTCATCCTTTTTTGTAGTAAGAAATTTGAAATTTACTTAGTTATTTTGAAATATGCAACATATTATTGACTATAGTAGCTGTGCTGTGCAATAGATCTCAAAACTTATTCCTCCTGTCTACATGAAACATTCTCTTTGGCCAGTAGCTCCCCAGTATGTACTCTGCTCTGAGCCACACATATCACACATAATGTGGGAAACTAGAGACCACACACTACATAAAACTATATAATTTCATCTTAGCAATAGGAGTTCAAAACATACTTTCTACAAAAAAAAAGGAATGTTTTATCATGTTTAAACAGTCAATTCAACAGGATGACATCACACTGTAAATTCATATACATTTAATGACACTATATAAAATTTTTAGAAATTGATAGGAACAGTATTAATGGTACATCTACATACTTATTTAGAATTTTAACACAGTTCTCTTAACCTGATATAACAAACAGGAAAAATAAAACAGAAAAATATGTATTTGAACAGCACAATGAGAAATAAATAATAAAATGACAACTTGAAAAACCTCAAATATTTTGAAATTAAACTTCTAAATAACCCCAAATATAAATTAAAAGATATTTTGAACTTTAAGGGCAATGAAAATGCAATGTATTAAAACATTTAAAAAAACAAATAGAGCTGAGACCAAAATTTATAGCAATTATAGTATATGCACTCAAATTGGAAATCAATCACATATGAATTTTGAGAAACTAGAAAAAGAAAAATAAATTAAAACCAAATAAGTAAATGGAAGTAAATATTAATAATAGCAATATCAATGAAGTTGAAAAGAAATTTATAATAGAGAAAATCAACAATGCCAAAATTGGTGTTTTAAAATGACTAATATAATTAACTAACATCTACCAATGCCAACCAAGAAAAAACAGAGAGTAAACACAAAATATCAAAACAGAAATAAAAAATGGATGCACTACAGATCCTACAGATTTTAAAAAGGTAATAAAGCATGGTGCAAACAACTTCATGCTAAATAAATTAGAAAAATAATATGAAATATACAACTTTTTGAAAACTCAAACCTTTTTTCATGAAAATTAGTATAAATAATATTCTCTATCACTGCAATTTTTAAAGATTTTTATAGTACTCTGTCTTCTAAATTCGGTTGTATAAAGTCTAAAAACAAACTTCACATTTACTTTAGGAAACAATGCATTTTCAAAACCCTATTTTACTCTACAAATAATGTGCTTTATTTCATCACTTTTCCCATCATGTAGTATGCAAAATTAAATTGCATACTGTTTTGAATATTTTCTTTATTTTTGTATCTGATATTCAATTTCAATTATTTGTGTATACTTATAACTCTTTGAAATCTAGTAAGTTAATCTAATATTTATACCACTTTAAAAATTTATTCATCACTGTAATATTGAGCAATATTGTGTCATAAAGTCCTTAGAAATGTTTAATTTCCTGTCTAGTATATTTTTCAGTGTTACTCTAATAAGAGCTACAGACTTACTACAATTAATAGGAATTAAAACATAATACTTAAAGGCAAATGAATCAATACAATTTCAAACTTAATAATTTATGAAATAAGAAAATCACTATTGTCACATGAAGTAAAATTTTATTTGTGATGAATTTTAAAAGTAAAATACCTATTAAGGCATTAAGATCTCCTAATTTCCTCCAAACACCATAAGACACACTACATCAACTTACATATATTAATTAAAATTTAATTAATCTCTAAAATACAAAGTAAAATATAAACTCAAAGCAAAGAAGAAGTCATGGAAAGTTTACAGTTATAAATATAGAATCACACAATATTTAGGCTATCAAGCAATATCTTTATCCAGAAGAATCCTCAATATGTTATTGACAGAAAGGAGTGGGATGAATGTGATAATTCTATGCTTATTGATTACCCAAATATAACTGCACAGAGCCAAAAATGTAATGAGGGTAAAGAAAAATACCAGTGGGATACTAACTCTAAGAGGCATCTTGCAGTTGGTGTGTTGCAATCCCCTTCATGTCAAAAAAGTGGTACTTTTAACCTCTTTCTTTCTTTCTTTCTTTTTTTGAGTTGGAGTTTGACTCCTGTAGCCCAGGTTGTAATGCAGTGGCATGCTCACGACCATCGCGGCCTCAACCTGCTGGCCTTTGGCGATCCTTCCGCCTCAGCCTTCTAAGTAGCTGGAACTACAGATGCACACCAACCACGCCCGGCTAGTTTTTGTGATTTATTGTAGAGAAGAGTTATCATCAAGTTGTCCAGGTTGGTCTTGAACCCCTGGGCTCAGGCAATCCTCTCGCCTTGGTCTCCAAAGTGCTGGGATTATAGGCTGTGCCACTGCACCCAGCCCTCTTTCTTATTATTAAAATATACACTTTTCATTCTATGTTGGAAGGCTTCCAAAGAAAATAAGGGTTTACTCTATGTTATCTGTTTTCTAGTCAAATTTGTTAAAACAGTGATTCTGTAAACATTTTTTTAAGATTTAATTCACCAGAAACTTATTTTACCCTAAATCATGTTACCCAATGCCATATTACTTTTCAAATAATGCATTGAAAACTCATTGGCTTTGAGTTTGGTTTATTCAAATATACTAAATGTCTCTTATTCGCTGATCATTTCTTTCCACTGACTGAAAGTATTGAATTTATCTTATAACCTTTCCCTACAATGTAAGCTCAATGAATGTAAAATGCTAGTCTACATTGTTCAATTTTATAGTCCTATTAATTGAAATAATTGCCTGGGATACAATAGCTGTTTAGTAAATATTTATTGAGAGGATACATTTATAAATAAGTTTAAATGAGTTCAAAAGAACGATAAACTAAATGTTTATATGCATTGGTGTTTGTTCTTTGACCGTTCTATTCTCTTCCATGATGTACCAGCTAAATACTAACTACTATGTATGAATGTTTAAAATGAGCAAATAACTCAGTTTTCAGAGATAGTAAAATTTACTTACTCATTACAACTAATATTCAGATGAATTTTTACAAATTTTTACACATTGCATAGTTTGGGTAATGGTAATTTTCTTATAAACAAATAATAAATACTATTATGGCCTTATAGTTAATATACATTTGCTTTCTTAGAAAATCTGCAAACATTTTGGATATTTTATCATTAGCTGATTTGAAAGTAAAATAAGTCTTCTCCTTTTGATGTACTATAACAATAGTAATGCCAAGAGAAAAAGACACAGACTACCTGATGTGGAAGTATAAAGATACAATGGGTTTCTTTACTAAAGAACAAAGTGCAGGGTTAAGTACTGATCTTCTCAGAATGGAATCCTTACCAGGCAGCCAACTACAGTTTGAGCAAAATTAGAGTGAAAATCAATATTTCACCACTGAGTATTTTTAGAGTTTAAAATTATAGGACACAGAAGACTCTGACAGAGAGCAAGTGAATGGTGCACAGTATGTGTGTCTGAAATGTCTAAAAATGCTTCACTTGACAAAGCTGTGGAAGGGGTTATCCAGAGTAGCCAACTTTGATAACTGTTTTTAACTTGTCTTTTCTTTAGCTTTGACTACAGAGACAAAATATTGTGTCCTGTGCAGGCAATGTCTATTAAAATGTATGCACTTGCTTTAGATACAATTTTTAAAAATATTTTAATTACATGGAATATCTGTTCATTGTAAAATAATTAGAAAAACACAAACCGGTTCAAAGATGAAGTCATCTATTGTTCAAATAACTAGAAATAACCACAGGTAATATAATGAGTAAATTGATTGATTCAGACGTGTTCCTTCCCAAAGAAGACTAAGAATCTCAACTGACATTATTCACATCATAAATAGGATTTCAGAGTGTAATTTTTAGTGGCCTTACAGTATTTTATTACATGGAGTGGGCTATAATTTATTTGAACAATTCTCATCAATTCCATGGGACATCGAGTAAACGTCAAGGGTGATGTTTTTATAAGCTGCACTGTGATGAATGTCCCTGTAGTAATTTTTTCAATTTTTTTCTTACATTCTTAAGTTATGATCAAAAGAATATTGGGAGTAAAGGTCCTGATATTTATGATCAAATACTCAGAGAAGTTAAAATTACTTATTTTCCCATCTATACCAGGACCTGCCATTATATTATTAATTTGCAGTTTTTACTACTCAGGATAAACATATTTATGTTACTGACCAATTTTTTATTTATGCTTTTGTGAATTGTCTGTGTTTCTGATGATAAATTGTATTGTTGGCCCCAAATATTTGCTCCCCTTCTTTGAACATGGACTATACAGCCACACCTAATGCCATATGATTTGTCAAAACCTCTTTCAGGCAGTGTATGAACCCCTGACTTGCTAGCATTGAGAATGGTTTATCCCCTGTCATGTGCACTGACATAATGTCCTTCTCATATGAGCAGAAACTTTTTAAAAAGTCATGGCATCCTTCCACTAATATTCTTGCTCTGTTTGCTTTGTGACAACAATGGCATATCCCAAGTAGAAGTTGCTTCTTCAGTCTGAATCCTGTGATAAAGAGACATACCCAGCCCACAGGAACCTACAGTTTCAATGTAACATTTATGGTAAGATGTAAGATTTTGGAGTTCCTTGTTATTATAGCAAGGCCAATGAATACAATGTTCTGTGACAAATTTTCAGTTGAAGATTTATCTTTCTCTTACTGACTGTAAAGCTATAGATATCAAGATTATTATCTCATTATTTATTAAATATTGCAAAAAATCCCCTTATAATTTGTATTTTGAGTTTCATTATGTTCATAAAAATTATCATACATACAAGTTTAACTTTTCTGTAGTCAAATCATGTCAACATTTTTATTCATTGTTTTTATTTCAGTAGTGCCTTTAGAAATGCCTTCTCCTCTTCAAGGCTATACAATCTTTATAGTCTTTGCAAGCTATTTTAGGATTTTTAAAATATATTTAATGATTAATGCGACAAAAATTTATTTTCAGTTGCTTTGTAAGAATTTACCCTTATTTGTTCCCAAATGATTATACTATAATTTAAATTTCACTTATTTATAAGTCTACCCATTCTCAATGATATTTTATTTCAAACTAATATTCTGAAGCACTAACTTTGTTTTCTAGACAATATTTTTATACAAATTCACGTCTCAACTTTTTACCCTATTATCTTTTCTGAGTATCAACTATATATAAAGTAGTATGATAATAGGAGCATAAATAGGATTTCAGACTGAAATTTTCAGGCAACAGTTAATGTGGTTAACAATAGCAAATCTTAATATATTATTTAACTTATAATTTACACTAACTTCATGAATCAATCTTATTTTAATTCATAGTTTGTCATTAATTTTTTAGAAATGAGACCAAAAATATTATTCTAATTATGTCACACATAAAAATTTATTCTGAGTTTCAGATGGAGATGTCCAAAACACCTTACTCCCCACATTCGTGGTATATAAGACATGATATGTTAAAGTATGCTAACAACTTTAAATGTTGGCATTTTATAACAAGATTTTTGTTTTCTTTTTATCTATCATCTATATAATGTATCTATCTATATCTATCTATCTATCTATCTATCTATCTATCTGTCTATCTATCTCATATTGTATGCCCCTTATATGTTGTCTATATTAGGATAATTAAAATGCAAACTTTTCTAAAATAATATTTCCTTTATAAATAACCAACACATATTGAAAGGTAAGCACAGTGAACAACTGGAGTGAAACAATAAATGGTATTTTCTTCCATCTCCAGGTATTTTACTCTATTGCATGTGAAGAAATAGAAATATCTTCAAATATTTCCCATAGGCTTCTCCATGGATGATAATACAGGCACACCTAGTTTTATTGCACTTTGCATTATTGCATTGTGCTGATATTGTGCTTTTTACAAGTTGAATGTTTCTGGCAATCCTGCATACAGCAAGTCGATTGATGCCATTTTTCTAACAGCATTGTGCCCACTTTTCATCTCTATGTCAGATTTTGATAATTCTTGCAATATTTAAAGTTCCATCATCATTATTATAACTGTTATAGTGATCTGTGATCAGTGATCTTTGCCGTTACTTTTGTAATTGACTTGAGACACCACAAACTATACCCATATAAAATGGCAAACTTAACAGATAACTGTGTGTGTTCAACTGCTCCATTGACTGACTGGCTATTCCAACATTTCTCCCTCTCCTCAGGCCTCCTTCTTCCTTAAGTCACAAAAGTATTAAAATTAGGCCAACAAATAAGCCTATGATGGCCTCTAGGTGTTCAAGAAGAGTCACAGATCTCTCACTTCAGATTAAAAGCTAGAAATGATTAAGCTTAGTGAGGAAGCATGTCAAAAGCAGAGATAGGTCTAAAGCAAGGCCTTTTGCACCAAACAGTTAGCCACACCGTAAAGAGAAAGTTCTTGAGGAAAAAATATGGTATATATACACGATGAAATAAAGAAGAACAAAATTATGAACTTCACAGAAACTTGGATGGACTTAGAGTCTATTAGAGTCTATAATACTGAGTGATCTATCACAGAAACATAGAACCGAGTATCACATGTTCTCACTCATAAGCGGACCTTGAACAACTACCATAATACTATAAGAAAGGGATTGGCAGTAGTGGGAAACTGCCAGGGGAGGGGGGCACACCTCATCAACAAGAGTACCTGCATAATGAACATTTGTATACACAACCCTGAATTGTACTCCACACATTGAAAATAAAAAATTTTTTCAAATGTTAAAAGAAAATTTAAAGCACTACTCTAGTGAACTTATGTATGTTAAAAAGGTAAAACAGCTTTATTGCTCATGTAGATAAAGTTTCAGTGTCGAGATAGAAGATCAAGCCAGCTACAACATTCCCTGTAGCCAAAGCCTAGTCCAGATCAAGACCCCAACTCTCTAATTTTGTGAAGACTGAGAGAGGTGAGGAAGCCACAGCAGAAAAACATGAAGCTAGCAGAATTTGGTTCTTGAAGTTTAAGGAAAGAAACTGTCTTTATGACATAATAGTGTAAAGTGAAGTAGTAAGTGCTGATGTAGTAGCTACAGCAACTTATCCGGAAGATCTAGCTAAAATAATTGATGAAGAAAACTAAACAATAGATTTTCAATGTAGATGAAACAGCCTTCTGTTGGAAGAAGATGCCATCTAGGACTTTCTCTCTAGGTAACTAGAGAGTAGAAATCAACACTTGACTTCAAAGTTTCAGAGGACATGCTGACTCTCTTGTTAAGGGTTAAGGCAGCTAGTGACTTGATGTTGAATGCTCATTTACCATTCCAAAAATCCTAAGGCCCTTAAAAATTATGCTAAATCTACTCTGACTGTGCTGTATAAATAGAACAACAAGGCCTGGATGATAATACATCTGTTTACCGCATGATTTTTGGAGGACTTTAAGCTCACTGCTGAGATCTACTTCTCAGCAAACACAACATCCATTCTGCAGCCCATGGATCAAGGAGTAATTCTGAATTTCATGTTTTATTATTTAAGAGCTATGTTTTGTAAGCTATAGCTACTATAAATAGTGATTCCTCTAATGGATCTGGGCAAAGTAAATTGAAAAAACCTTCTGAAAAACTGTATCATTCTAGATGCTATTAAGAATATTCATAATTCATGAGAAAAGGTCAAAATATCAACATGAACAGTAGATTGGAAGAAGTTGATACTACCATTTATATCCATGACTCTGAGTGGTTCTAGACCTCAGTGGAAGAAGTAACTGCAAGTGTGATGAAAATAAATAGAGAACTAGAATTACAAATGGAGCTTGAGTATATGACTGAATTATACAATCTCATGAAAAAACTTGAACAGATGAGGAGTTCCTTCTTATGGGTGAACAAAGAAAGTGGTTTCTTGAGATGGATACTACTCCTGGTTAAGATGCTTTGACATTGTTGAAATAACAATAAATAATTCAGAGTATTACATAAACTTAGTTGATAAATTGATAGCAGGGTTGGATAGGTTTGACTCTAATTTTGAAAGAAATTTTACTGTGGATAAAATGCTATCAAACAGTATCACATACTACACAGGAATATTTTGTGAAAAGAAGAGTCTATCAGTGCAGCAAACTTCAGTGTTGTTGTATTTTAAGAAGTAGTCACAACTACCCTACATTTCAACACTACCACCTTGTCAGTCAGCAGCCATCAACATTGAGGCAAGAACTTCCACCAGCAAAAAAGATTATGACTCATTAAGACTCAGATTATCATTAGCATTTTAAAACATTGTTTAGGAAAAATGTTATTGCACACTTAATAGACCACAATATGGTATAAACATAAATGTTATATGCACTGGGAAATTTCCAAAAAATCTTGTGACTTGCTTTATATATGCTTTATTGCAGTGATCTGGAACTAAGCCCACACTATCTCCATGCTGTGCCTGTGTATTCCTTACCTACTAATACAATGAGACACATAGCTACCCACAAATAACCTTAGGTGTGCAATTAACTACCTACCGGATCAGTTTTACACTGGCTCATCCCTGACTCTTTTTATAATGAACATTGTGTTTTGTTGATCTCTGACCTGATTGCCACAGTTTTGTGCAATCAGCTAGATATACCAGGAACACTCTTCAAAGATGCAGTGTCCCTGCATGTATGTGTAGATAGATTAGTACTGTTGTTTGTTTTACATTTCACCAAGCTATCTGACATAAGAAGTTAAGCGGGGGTTGCTTTTATTTACAACATGGTTCAACAAATCACAATGTAATAATGTCTGTAGAGCTTGGACCTCTAAGAGCTTGAGGGAAGGTGACCACAGGCTTTGCAAAGGAAGGAACTTGCTCTGGGTTGTGAAAGGTGGTGAAAAGAAAAGCTTATTATCACCTTTCCTCTCCCTGATGATTTATACTTAGACATTTATCCCATACCAATTGATTGGAAATATCACTTTATTTCCTAATCATAAATGTACTTGGCTCCATGTGTTTTGGGTACCTCCAACAGTTCCCACTTTTTCCTGTTTTAAACACCAAATAAAATCCCTGTAGACCCATAAGTTTTCTTCCTCAGCTTTGTGAGCACCAATCCTCTTGGAACAAATCATGACATCATAGTCTAGGAACAAAGAAGAAACAAAAAGAGAGCTTGATACACAATTACCACTTCCCCGCCCCTCGGTTTCCTAACTGCTCTACTCACAGTGGTTAGCAAACTACTACAAAGAAAGAAAAATGTCACACAGGCAAATATAGTTTCTTCCTTTCTTTAGATAGAAAATGAGTCTCATTGACCTCGACTCACATGCCAGCACATCTCAGACTTACTTCAGGGTTCTGAAGATATAAAGATCTGGAAGCAACACTAGTTCTCCATTTCTTTGAATAGAAGGAAAAACACTCCAATTTTAGAGGATGAGAGCAGGGAGTATTACAGGGAACAATTCACTGGGTCTATTACCCAAGAAACACCTGACTCTGTCTCAGAAAAAAAAAAAGCCATTGAATTACAGAGTTCGGTCACTACATTTTTTATAGGATAGATATCAGTGTGAATTTTCTCATTCTTATCCTTTTATCCCTAGCATTTTATCCCTAGTATTATATTTTAAAATGTGACTTGCTCTTTTGACTCATGGTAAGTTAGGGAGTTCTAGCTTGTGAATCCATCTTATTTGCCACATTAATGTTCTTCATATTCATAAAAAGAAGTCAATGAAAGAAATTCTTATTGTGTGTTATAAACAGAAACGAGTCATAACTGCATATATTGAAGTATGAAATACTCAAAGCAAATTGTACTATGATAGTAATTCGGCTGAATTGACTTGATTATTCTTTTCCTGAGTTAATGACCATAAGGAGCTTTTCTGCAATAGAGACTATTTCTCATAAATATTAGTCATAAAAGGTGTTCAATAATGTTGTTAAACTCATAGATGTGTTTGACAGTCATAGCTCAACATGAATAATATTTCCATGGAAGTGGATTTCAGACAACATTGTAAGATAGAGCTATTGAGAACATATCATTCACAGCTCAGGGAATCTTTAATGGATATTGAAGAAGGATATTTTGAACATATTAAAGTTTCTTCTGAAGAAGCAATTTTTAGTAATGCTGCTAAAACACAATAATTAAAATTTGTGTGGGGGCTGTTAGCTGATTATAAAACTCACTTCCTCTTCTTCCTGAGCCAGGTACTTTTTTTTACAACTCCTTGAAATGAGATTAGTCATGTGACTGACTTCTATTCAATGGAATCTGAGTGGAAATTGTGTGTTTCCTCACCAACTGGCCATACGAACTTCCTATGAGTGGTACTCCACACTCATTCCCTTCTGTTACTTCTAAGAAGAGCAGAATCACCAGGTGGAGGAATGGAGACATTGAATTATGGTCATGCTGGGAGCATAAAAATAACAAAATGTCTTTGAGGGATCAATGACAGAAAACAGAAACTTCTCTAAGTATTCCATATTGAAAGATGTTTATTATAAAGAATTGAATGCTTAGACACTAGTTAGAAGGAATGAATGGAAGTTGAGATCAATGAGACTGTCATTTTCTCTCTAAAGAAAGGAAGAAGAAGAAGTCATGGAGCTTCTATTCGATTTTGGCTCATGTTACTGCCCTTGTGAGAGATCAGAAAACTGCTGCTGCCACCCAGAGGTGGAAAAGTATTTGACATAGCCCAGCTGCCCAAAGCCCCAGAGTCGGGAACCAGACAGTAGAACACTTAGCTCAACTACGGCAATTCCGAATCCGCAGAAATCTACTTATTAGCTGTCACCACCAAAGGAAAAAAAAATGTTTTTTCATCTTTCAATTTACAAATCTTGCATAAGTAAATCTCAATGATAAAATCTAAACCACACCCAAAATCTGGCAGCAAGGGAGTCAGAATCTGGGAAATATAGTTCCAAGGTTTCTATCTCCTGGAATAAAAAGAAATATCCTGAAAGAATGAGAATGAATTGAGAATTTAGCCCACAGACAAAACCCAGAACTGAAAGCTAATCCACAGGACTATTGTAAACATTAAATGAGATAAAACTTATGACCGGCCCTCAAAAATACTAGCTTTCTTTCTCTTCTCATAACTACAGATAAATATTCAGGTTCTCAGATGGATGTTACATCTTAAGAATCTTAAGGTTTTATCTATTGAATTAATGGGATGGTGTTCCTACCTAATAGGGGAAAAAGTTCCTCTAAAGAATGTGGAAAATGAGCCAGGAGATTGATGAGGGAAAAAGATAAAATATCTCTATTGCCTGGACAGGAAATATATTTGGTTCATAAGCAGAGAGGCAAGGAACTGAAATAAAAATAGAGTTCTGGGACGTGTATAGCTTTCAAGGAACTAGCAGTTTACAAGACTTTGGGGTCTTGAGACAACATCATCTGTCTCATATTTGGGGAAAAAGTTATTTTATGTATTGTTACTGAGATTGGTTGTAAAACAAGACGTATGACTCATTCCTGTAATCCCAATACTTTGGGAGACTGAGGTGGGAGGATCACTTGAGGTCAGGAGTTTGACACCAGCCTGGACAACAAAACAAGACTCCATCTCTACAAATAAAAATAAAACTATAAAAAGATTATCCAGGCATGGTGACACAACACACTTGTAGTGTCTGCTGCTAGGGAAGCTGAGGTAGGAGATCACTTGAGCCAGGAGTTGGAGGCTGCAGTGAGCCATGATTTCACAACGGGGCAGCAGAGTGAGACCCTGTCTTTATACACACATGCACACACACACACACACACACGCACAAGAGTTAAAAATAAATAAATATGTAATAAGGTTATATACAGTCATTTGTTAACTCAAGAGTTTCACATTTCGGGTAGCATCACGAGGAAGGTTCCTGGAAGGAAACCAAATCATCAGCTTCATGGAACATCTTAGCCCCAGAAGCTACTGCAAGGTGCCCATCACAAGTTATTACTCAGATAGTAACTATCAACACGTTATTTTTCAGTGGAAAAATATGAAGTACTGGTCATAGACATATAAAGAATTCCAGTGACTTTTATAAATCATTGGAAAGTTTTAGGGGAGGAGAAGAGTGAAAGCCCTGCTTTTATTCAGGTGGGAGATGATATGCCAGCAAAACGGAGACATATGTTCAATAAGACTATTATTTTCTAGCCACATAAATACAAAACCCAGGGAGATCTGAACTACACACCTACAGACTCAGCTCAGGCACACACACCCTTATGTCACACATTTGGGACCAAGACCTGGTGGAATGAGGTTGTCTAGAGCTACAGAATTTTAACCTTTCTTAGATTCTTGCTGGAAAACTGAACAAACTCCTCTGTCTTCTGAGGAGAATATATTATTTTCCAGTGAGCTTAGGAAAAGGGTCTGACAGGAGCTGCTACAGAATGATAAGTCCTATTTAAATATAGGAACTACGAAACAGACATGAATTTCTGGAGTGGAGGCAAAGGCTACCATCACTAATAATCAGTATTTCTTCTGTGTCCCTATTCTTTTGAAAGGGCTTTCTCACTCTGATTTAAAAGTCAGGCCAAGAGTTTTCTTTGACACGGCATTTAGTGTGAGTAGTAATTCTTCTATTCAGTTTTACTATCTTTGAGGTAGTTACTCTTATTATCTTCATTTTACAAGTGAGGAAACAGGCTTAGAAAGGTTAAGTAGCTTGTCCAAGTGCTCTATTTATGTGAGTTACAAATTACGTTCTTCCTAGAAGCACAGAATATATAAGCTCTTCTGACTCATAAATTATAGAAAAATTTACTTAATACTGGTATAATTTTTTACAAAGTTTATCCAGATATATCAGAAAATCTTAATCTGCATTGATTTATTATTATATAATGATCAAACTCTGTCAAGTTGAAATATGTAGAAAATGATATTTCTCCATAATTCTAATTCCAAAGTGAAAACCATTCTTAAAAACTTGAAATGTAGAGGTAAATACAAAATATTGAGTGTATATTGTTGTGCCATTTCCCCTTTTGAAGACTAATCTCCTTTTGAATTGAATTATTCCTTTTTTTTTACTATTGTAAACAAAGCTGCAATTGATTTTGAGTTTTTTTTCTAAAGGATCAGTTTAGGTATGATATACTTTTTGCATTTTTTATATTTAATCTTCAGTTATGCACAAAAAGGCACACTTTCCCCCTCAAACTCTAGGAACAAGAGTAAAACATTGGTTATTTAGTGACCAGACTTGCCTACATATTACCAATAAGTGTAACCAAAAGTGTTTTTTAACTTAATAACTCAAATAAGGCAGAAATCCTCAGATAACCTACAGAAAAAAGGATGAGAGTGAAAGAACTGAAAAAAATCACCTGTGTGACTAATTACTTTTATGTCTATTTTGGACCCAGTCCCTTAGTTGAATTTTTTAGAAACACTATCTTAATTATTGTTCCTACTGAATTTCAACTTCTCTAGTTACATAAATAATTGTGTGAAAGTATCCATATACATCTGTATGACATCATCATGGTCAGTCTCTTCTACCTGGCAATTAAGTTGAACACATTTTCATGAATTAAATTCCCATAATTGCAGATGTAGAAGAAAATATAAATCCAGTAAAATAGATCTACTAGGTGAAAGCGTTTTCTAGAATGTACAAATAATCACGAAAAAGTATGTAATATATAGTCCCAGGGAGTTTTCTATCTCATTTTTTTCACTGTGTCTAACAGATCATACGAATTTCTCTCTTCTTGAGAGAATCATTTTCAGGTCCTATGCATACCCACAAGATACACAAATATTAATAAATGTCCTAGTGAAGGCACTTTGGGACTAATTTAATTAATCTGCCAGTTGTCAGAATAAGTATAACAGTTATGAGAGAGAATGAAAATAAGTAAATGCATAATTGGATTGACAAAAGTTCCAATAGATTGATAGGTTGATAGAAGATAGATAGGTGATATTTTAAATTGAATGTCTATATATTTCATAACTTTAATAAGGGCTTCTTAATCTTTACAGCAATCCTATGAAGAGGGTATCCTAAATGAGATGTGAAAATTAAGACCTGAAGCCAAATTGCCCATGATCTGACAGGTAATAAATGGCACACCCAGGATTCAACTTGAAATGTGAAAACACATACACTCACTTACACAATATAATCGAGTCACCATTGTGTATCAGCACCATTCTAGGCATCACTGATAATGCAGGTAACAAAACACGAAGTTTCTGCTCTCCTATAGCATATATTGGACTGAGGAGAAGAGACAATAAAACTACAGGAAAATAATATATCCAGGGCTAATGGACACTGTGAAGAAAAGTAAAAGCAAGGTGAGGGAAGAGGTCAAGTCAGGAGGTATAAAGACTATTTTTTTATAGGAAGAAAGATGCTTGAGCAGAGACCCGGATGAAACCCAGCGCTGCCATCAAGCTATCTGGACGAAGGGATTTCTTGCAAAAGCAAAAGTTCAAATATTCCCAGGTGGGTATTTGCTGGATGTGTGAGAACAATTGCAAGGAGATGGGCACTTGCAGAGAGGAATGTGTCGGGGGTGTTGCAGGAGGCAGTGAAGCAGAGAAGTTACTAGGGAAAGACCACACACAGATATTCATTAGGGATTTTATTCTACATGATGTGAGAAGCCATTTGAGAACTGTGAGGAGAAGCGGCAGTCTACTCCTGTGTTAATAGACTAACTCTGGCTGCTGTGGGGAGAGTCGATGGTAGGAAAGAAAAAAAGAAGAGACCAATTAGGAGATGATCCTCAAACCTAGTGCATTTTTTAATCAAAAAAAAGGGATGCCTTCTTTACTGATTTTAATAAATCTGAACTATTTATATAACTGATTACCAAAATAATAAAAATGGAAAGTAATTCAAACATTCTATTTATACCACAAAATGAGCAATGCAAAAAACGATTTATTTTAAAAACCATTTGTTTCAAAAAAAAGTATTTTCCTGAAAAAGTACATTAGAAAACAATGATGAGTGATCAGATTTTGACATCCATATGTGCGCCTACTGTAAATATAAAAGCTAAGCATATTTAGCAATATAGGCCTTTATGTTGGCAACTCAAAACCAAAAACTCCATAGTGTGGCCCATAATAATGTCATTTTCTAAAATAGTGAAAAAAATCCTAGCAAAGTTTCAAACAATGCTAAGTACAACCTTCCTTTAGTTTATACAGGAGTTACATCCCTGGAAAATTCCATGTTATTTAAGAGGGAGAAACATGGAAAACGCCACTTTGTGCTTAATAGCATCATGGATTTAAATTCTAAGCTCAGGAATTATAAGAAATGCAGGGCCCTTGAAAATAAAGCTAGCTGGAGGGTAATTATTTATTCTGAGAACTGACTTATGATTTGAAGGGCACCTAGCATCACTAGCCCCTGCTCCATAAAGGCTTCATGTCTTCTTCAATCCCTCTCATTAATGAACTTGGTCCACAGGTTTTGAAAGTACTTCCAGAAAAAGGTGTCACCTCTATTAGAATCACCGACTCAGAAGAGTAGAGCAAAGGGCAGGTGAAAGGGGAGTGGCATTGGAAGTGGTGATAAATGACAGATTCTGGATACAAAGTTAAAATTTACAGGATCTGCCAGTGATTGGATGTGGGGAGTGAGAAAAATAACAGTCAAGGATGACTCCAAATACTCCAGTTTGAGAAGCTTGGAGAGTGGATTTGCCATACACAGAGGCAAAAGCACTTAATTACTATGTTATAGCACTCTATGTTTCTGATGATTATGAGGCTATTGGAAAGATCCATTCTGACTGTAACACTTCCTCAGCAGCTATATTTAGTGCCTGGAAATAATAGGGATCTTGTTAATTACAACAAATGCTTTTGACTATAAATTAAAATTGTACACAATAATATTCCTTTAATATTCAGTAGAGAAGTAAGGAACTTGAAGGAGTATTTTAATGGGAAGGAAAAAAATTGATTGTGGACTTCCGAATGAAAACTGATCTGCTAAGGGTATGCATGAGGACTGATAATGAGTACTGAAAATGGAGCTGAGAATGTGAAAAGAAAGAGGAGTGGATAGAGAGGAACAATAAACTTTGCTTCATTATTTTAAGACAAGTCATAATCAATTTTGTATCCATGGTCATTCTGACAAATGGCAGCTAGGTTTCACTGAGGCCTAACGCCTTCCCAATGCAAGAAAAATAAGTTGACATCAAATCAAGAAAAACAGGAAAAGAGAGTCTCCGTTTCCCCCCACGATCCTAAGAACAAATGGGGCTACCATCTACCTCTTAAGCATAGGAGGACGTCTGTTGTGAATTATGACTAAGTTGTTTATGAGCCTACTGTGATTTTTTTTTTCCCTTTAGGTCAAAGGAGGTTACTAAATATTTTCCCTGACCTGCCCATCCTCCAGTCCAAGCCATGAGCTTATCAAGGAAGTTTTTTCTGGCCTATGAAATCTTATTTCTCAATATAAATTTGAATATGAGAAATGAACAGAAGTCAACCTCTTAATCGCTGTGTTATCTCAATTCTTTTACATGCAGAATATTCTCAAGTAATCGATGTTTTTTCTCCACTTAAAAACAAAATCTGCTTTCCCTTCACCTTCACGGGGTCAGTTTAAGTAATAATGTTCTTTGTAAAAGGGGACTCCTTGATGATGAGAGATCCCCAGAGCTTGAAGCAGCTGCAACAAAAAACAGGAAAAAGTATGATATTGCCCTTTGTCAAACAGAGAAAAATGTGCGATTTTGCAGTTTATATCCCGTACTACACTTTGACAAGTGTGATGTTGAGCTGCATTAAATATTAATTTGTATAATGCAGGAGTCATATAAAACTAGGCATAAAACACAGCAGGGGAAATTGCATTTTCTTACTGCTAAGACTATTGTTACAGTATTCTGGTACCTCATGCTGTCATACTACTTGGTAGATTGATGTTTATTTTCCCAGCACACATTGACTGCCATCAATAGCATTACTAACTTGTCTACTGTTATGTTGCCCTCAGAAGTAGTAAATCTTGCCGCCTGCAAAAGGGTCTTTAGATTCAAGAGACTACTCATAATCTCTTGACATGAATTTAATCAGAATTCAGAAAGGCCACGTGAATGCTTGCTTCTAGCAAACAGTTTATGTTAAACCCAGGCACAGGTTTGGTTTTGATCTACAACACATTTCATGATGTAAGGCCAGGGATAACTTAACTTCAAAGTGATATTCTCCCTTGTTTTCACATGTGCAGTCTGTACAAATAAATGTCTCAGTTCTCTTTCAAGTCTCACTAAAAAAGGGTATTTGCCAAATAAGACCATTCCCCTTTTGCTCTAGTCATTCCCTGTTTTCCCTTTAATCTTCTTGTTCTTGTTACAAGTCATGAAACTATTATTTTCATTCCATTTTTTTCCAGAATATCTACAACACCGCCTACAAAAACTGTAAGTAGAGAAAACATATTATTTAACGGCAATTTCTTTCTTCCTTTTAAATTTAGTTTGTCTCCTGTCTTTTTTATTCTTTACTCTCGATATCTATTCAGATCTATAAGGCCAACTCTCACCACCCACAACACTCTGCAAAGTCTTGCCTCAGGCGTTCTTCCATGAAAGCGCATCTCCAGACTTACAGCTGATGAAAAGCAAGATGTCACTCAGGAGATGGTTACAAAGCTGACCAGACTTCGTGTAGTGTCATATTTCTCTACTTTCTCCCATACACCTTTGCTAGATGTAGCCTTTCTTGATCTTATTTCTATTTTAGAAGTAATCTCAAAGTCTGAGGATCGTTCTTAGCTCAACCCTAAGCAAAGAGAAATAATATAAAGAATAGGCCCAGAAATTCAGAGAAAAGAGGTTACTTTGATATCTTTGTTTAAATATATATAGAGATATATATGCATGTTGCATGACTAGGAAGAAGAGCATCAGAACTGAATTCTGGAATTTAGGACATTGAAAGTGTCTACTAAGTTATAAATTCCTCATAAATTACCTAATTCTTCCTGAATCTTGAATGATCAGAGTTATGCTCTCTTTTTTTTGGCAAAGCTGAACCTATTGTTTCCAAATAGCTACAATTACTTCCAATTTTCAATTTCTCTAGAGAAAGGAAACTTTTTTTTTTTTTTTTGAGTTAGAGTCTCACTCTGTCGCCCAGACTGGAGTGCAGTGGCCGCTCCCGGCCACCGCAGCCTCAACCTGCTGGGCTCCGGCGATCCTTCCGCCTCAGCCTTCCAAGGAGCTGGAACTACAGGCGCGCGCTACCATGCCCGGCTAATTTTTTGATTTATTTTAGAGATGAGGTCTCGCTTGCCCAGGCGGGTCTCGAACCCGCGGGCTCAGGCAATCCACTCACCTCAGCCTCCCAAAGGCGCGGGATTACAGGCTGAGCCACTGAGCCCGGCTGAGAAAGGAAACTTTTTTCCCCACTTTTCATTAACATTTTACCTAGATTTTTGCATTGATTAAAGATGACGTATTTTGCTTACTCATCCCAATGCCTTACTGTCTCACAAAAAAATTGTGTGATGCAGAGTAGTGCACTTAACCACTGTGCATTCCTAAACAAGAAGAATTTTAAACACTTAAAGTTGAGATAGCTTGTGTGCTATGGTTTGACTATGACCCCTTCTAAATTCAGGTGTTACCATGGGATGGTGTTAAGAGGTGGAATCTTTATTTATTTTTTTTTAATTTTTATTATAAAGATGCGGGGTACATTTGGGGTTAGGTATACAAACACTGATCAAGCAGGTACCCTTGTTGATGAGGTATGTCCCTCCCTCCCCTAGCAGTTTCCCTCAACTTCCAATCTCACCCTCCTCCCATGACAGTTTCCCACTACTGCCAATTGCTTTCTTATAGCATTATAACTGTTCAAGGTCCACTTATGAGTGAGAACATATGGAACTCTGTTCTTTGCTTCTGTGATAAATCACTGAGTATGATCAACTCCAAATCCATCCAAGTTGTTGCAAAGTTCATATATTGGTCCTTCTTTATGGCTGCATAATATTCTATCATGTATATGTACCACATTTTTTTATCCAGTCCAGTTTCGATGGGCAACACGGTTTGTTCCATGTTTTTGCTATTGTGAATAGGGCTGCAACAAACATATGTGTGCAGGTATCTTTTTTGGTAGAATGATTTGAGTTCCTCCGGGTATATTCCCACTAGGGGAATTGCTGGGTCATATGGAAGGTCAATTTCTAGTTCTTTCAAGAATCGCCACACTGTCTTCCAAAGGGGTTGCACCAGTTTGCATTCCCACCAGCAGTGTAGAAGCATTCCTTTTTCTCCACATCCTTGCCAGCATCTGTTTTTGTTTGTTTTATTAATGATGGCCATTCTTACAGGGGTTATATGGTATCTCAGTGTGGTTTTGATTTGCATTTCTCTGATGATGAGTGAGACTGAGCACTTTTTCATTGCAGGCTGGTAGAGTTGTTCACAGTTAGGGTCAGTTGCCCCTGACCTGCTATGGAGGGTGGTTCAGATCTGGGCTGCCTGCCAAATCTGCCACTCAGATCTGGCCTGTGTCTATCTAGCATGGGGGAGGGGCTTCTCTCCCTCCCATTTTGATGTTACCTGGGATCCCAAGCTGGGAGATGGCCGAGGTGGGTGGAGCTGGCCTCACGGCTCCAGCTGATCTCTTTTTCAACTGCAGCCGAGACTACAGGGCAATGCAGGCCAGTTTAGCATTGGGCTACTCGGCCGGGCTGGGCAGAAGTTGGAGGCCACCCAAGGCGGGAGGGAGCAGGCAACTGGTAGCGGTGGTGGCAACCGTGCCTTCAGTGATACCTGGGAGGAGCTCCACAAGCCTGGCTCTGGGTGAGGGGTGGGGCGTGGCAGTGGCTGCGGTCAGTGACAGTTTCAGTAGTGCGGTGCTTGGGGGGGGTGTTTCACAAGTCCAGGACAAAAGGTGGAATCTTTAAAAGGTGATTGGGCCATCAGCATTCCTCCTTCATGAATGAGATTAAGGCCCTTATAAAAGAGGCTTAGTGCAGTTTGGGTTCCCTTGCCTTTCTGTTTTCCGACATGTGTGGACACAGCATTCCTCCCCTCCAGAGGATGCAACCTTCACCAAACTATCAAATCTGCTGACAACTTGATCTTGGATTTCCCAGCCTCCAGAACTGTGAGAAGATGAATTTCTCTTCTTTATAAATTACCTAGTATAAGATATTTTGGTATAGCAACACAAACAGATGATTATATCCTGGTTTCTAAAAGTATGCTGGGGATGTCGATCATTATTTAAGTGTCCATGCAAATATAACTAGATTGAAATATTTCCACATTTATTACCATTTTATTGCACACTTTTTATAATGGAAAAATTCCACAAATACCAAGAGCTTTCTAATTTATTTGAAAACATCTGGTATCATTATTTCTTAAAAAAAAAAAAATCAATCTACCAACATTGTTTATTGCAACAAGCTTTATTTCTAAAGAATTTGCTCTCATATGTAAAATAAAGTTAAAAATTCAAAATTCTCATTGGAAGTTTTAATCATCTAAATCAAGGGATTGAGAGTTGACTGGCAAATTATCCTATGCTATCCTGCGATATATGGTAGTCACAGGCCACTGGCTCTGTGGACATTCAATAAATAACGATTGATGATGTTGAAAATATGTTGCTGTAAGTTGACTCAGCTTTAAATAACCACTTACAAAACTGCACCTTAAAAATGTCCTGAACATAAAAAATATTTATGAGTGACAAATCTCTTCATCCTTTCCATACAAGTGATTTAGTTCTGGCAGACAATACTGTATCTTCAATATTTAGGTTTTTATTTCTGAAGCCCAATATAAGAATAGTTAACCCCCCTTAATATGCATTACTACTGTTGACCATAAACTAAGTAAACATTTAAATAACAAAATAGATTATATGTATATTGGAAACAATTAAAAGAAAATTAAAAAATTAAAATCAAGATATATGACCTGTTGGAATAATTTGAATAAAAGAAGAAAATTGAAAACACTGAAATTACAGACATAGGTAAATGTGAAATGCTTTGGGAGAATACCAACATATACACTCCGGTATCTGAATTATGCACTATAACTCATAAAAAGGAGAGTTTGGTTATAACATTTTTTTAAATTGCCTAATTTTAGACTCACCAAAACATTTGGACAGTTTCTAAAATCAAGTTATGGAATCTCCTTCGTAATAAGACTTTAAGAATACCTTTAAGAATGTTTACAATGAAATGGTTTGGCCAATTTTCTGTAAACCTGAGTAAACTCTGAATTCACAAATCATCTCTTTTGCTGAAGCAGCTCATGGGTAGAGTTCCTCTAATGTTCAGGAAGGCCTCCATTTTGTTTTGCTAACTAACAAACTGTTATTATTTTTAAATACCCAAATAAGATTTCAAAAGAACTGAGCTGTTTTTTGTTTTTGTGATTTGTTTTGTTTTGCTTTTCTGAAATCCCTAAGAGTGTTAACAAGTGGTTTTACTAGATGGGATTTGTATCTAATCAACAAGGCAATTCTACAATTATCACAATAATTATATTAAAAACGAATCACCTGCTATACTGGAGAAAAAAGAAAACAGATGCTTACCAATAAATTTTTTAAACTTTTAGTTTTTCTTCTATTCCATAATGCCTTCTAAATTAAATAGTATTCTTTAATTTATATTTTTGTCTCATGCTCTTTCGCCATTTGGAAATTATTATCTGTAAATTGTCCTTTAAGAGTCCATGGAGACACAACACTCACTTTGTAAAAAGAATCTTTTGGGAGTGGGGGCTTCACTGGCTTTTTCCTGTTGTAGTTACTGGCACTCAACAGTGGGCAGATTTCAACTGGGAGATGTAACCAGCTACTATGCTAACAGAAAGTGACACATGACTGCAGAGTGTGCTCTAGGCTTAGTGTCACTAAAATAACCCAGTCAGTTCCTCTTTGTTAAATGTAAAGAGGAGTTTTAAGAGTGCCAGCATGTGGTCCTGTCGGAAGTAGAGGAGACCAGCGTTAAATGGTGCTCTTGATGACCTCCTGTAGCCTAGAAAACAATGAATTTTCTGATAATGTTTTTCTTCTCAGATGAATGAGATCCAACATCCAGATTGATTCCATTATTTTCTTTTTGGCATTTCAATATAGATTGTGGAAGGAATTGTGTGTTTTCATATTGACACCAAGTGTACAAAACAGGCAGTGATTTCTATATACTGAAGCATATATGGAGCATCTAACACAGCAGTACCAAAGTGCTTAGGTCATAAGATTTAAGTAACTAGACCATTTTTGTTGTTGCTGTTGTTGTGTTTTGTTTTTGAGTTGGAGTCTTACTCTGTCGCCCAGGCTGGAGTGCAGTGGCATGCTCACAGCCACTGCAGCCTTGACCTGCTGGGCTCAGGCGATCCTTCTGCCTCAGCCTTCCAAGTAGCTGGAACAACAGGCATGTGCCACCACGCCTGGCTAATTTTTTTGATTTATTGTAGAGATGAGATTTCATCAAGTTGCCCAGGCAGGTCTCAAACTCCTGGTGTCAGGCAATCCTCTCGCCTCAGCCTCCCAAAATGCTGGGATTACAGGCTTGAACCACCTCGCCTGGCCAATACCTAGAAAATTTAAGTACCCACCCATTATTCACAAGAGGCTTGAAATGTATAAAAAACAAAAGAGTTATTATCCAAAAGAGATTGGAAACATATATAAATATTGGACTGGGGCATAAGTCATAGCGGGTGTGTGTGTGTGTGTGTGTGTGTGTTTGTGTGTGTGTGTATGTTTTTCCATTAAAGCCCAGCGGTCTTCCTGAACATGGATAATCACTCAGTTCAAAGTGGCCCGCTTTGAAATGACAAAACCATTTTCTTGCCACACTTTCCCTGACGGTAATCTTCCCCATACATGGCACAAATGTTTTGAGCCACCTCCACCACCTTTGCCCCTCTGTTAAACTCAAACAAACATGTCAAAAGTGTTGGTTTTTTCCCCATATGACACTCCATCTTCTTTTGCCCACAAATATCACCAACTTCCTTCAAATCTGCAAAATGCAAAGCATATTCCCAAGTACAACATTGTCACACCAAATGACAAGCAATAAACTCCCAACACCATAGTGTTGCCATGCTTGAAACAAACACTATGAACTTATGCATCAACCTAATATAAGAGGAAATGCTGAAATCATTAAGAAGCAAACTTATAGCAACAGTCAGCACAGAGAATGGAAGAATAGAAGCTGTTCTGAAAACTATAATTCTTGATAGGTAGCCAGCAGCATTACATAACATTAAGAAATAGACCACTGATGGTTGTTGTTTTGGCCTCCTCCTCTCCCTTGGGGAGGTGAGTCTTCTCTCTCTCTCTCTGTCTCCCTCCAATTTACTTTCTAAATGAACTATATTTTCTAATCTCAAAAAAAAAAAGAAAAAGAAATACACAACTAATAAGAATCAAAAGCAGAAAGACCCTAGAAAATCTTATGATTAATGTTAACCCTTAGGTTAACAATTTTACTCAATTTTAATAACTGCTATAGTTAATCATTTAAATGATATCTGTGGTGTGTCATATTTTAGTAAAATAATATAGCATTATTATAATACCTTGTTATATTGCCAACAACATTTTCTTATTTGAAAATGGAAACTAATTAAGCATCTTTCTAGAGAACTGATTGCTGAAATCTCAGAAAATATTCTCATTTATAAGTCACACACACTGTTTTATATTAAAATATTCTAACACACACACACACACACACACATACACACACACACACACATAGAAATGCAAGCCTATAGCATGCTATTTTGAATGCCCCTTACTATTCCTCCAATGTTTGTAAAAGTGCATATAACTGAAATAGTCTTCTCTCCTCTTCTGGTCCAATTTGTAGAGTCACAGTCTTTCTCCAAGATTCAGCTGAAGTGATCTCTCTTCTATGAATATAAAGCGAAGCCTAACCCCTTCACCACCATGGGCAGGATAGTGGCCCCGCTCAACCACATTTTCATAGTTCTCCATATTCCTGTGGTGTTTTTCATAAAGTACTGAAATTTATTATAGGGGCATCCATATAGAAACAATTGCAAAAATGGTTATGAGCACAGAGACATATATCAGTTAGAAATCCATATATATTACTTATGAACTTACTAGTATATGACTTTAATTAAATTGTTTAATTTCTGTGAGCCTTAATTTCTACATCTGTAAAGTGAAGTCACATATGTCTACTCTACAGGTTACACTAAAGGTTAAGTGAGTTCACACATATAAAATACATTGCACAGCTTTTTTCCTGTGGAAATAAGAAATAATAATTATTGTGAGGAGAGGTGGATGAAGATGAGGATGGTAATGTTTTTTCACTAGACTATGAGATCTCTAAATCTTTGAAGGCCTTAGTCATCTTGCTATTTCTAAGGACCAAAACCTACTACATTACAGATTATTTGTTGAATTTTAAGAAAGAATCAACTGTAAGTAGCTGCTCAGAATATGATGTGTAGCAATAAAAAATGTGTAAGATAAGGACAAATAAAGACTATATTTGGAAGATACATTTAGAGATTTTTAAAGATGTGGGGTTCAAAGATGTGTGTATTCAGGATTGGATACATAAGTGGTTTAGGTACAGGTAAAGTTTCAGAGAAATGAAAATCAAAACCCCATTGAGATGTAACAATTGATACACAGTCATTCACATACTTAAAGCAAGGATGTAACATGATAAATATTACCATTTTAGAAATATAGGCAACAACCTGGAAAACAGAGTCAACATATTTTTTGTATAAATGGAAACATGCATTTATTTCCACTATGAGTTCTCATTACTATTACTCTAGGTTGAGAAAAGCAATGACATTTTAAATTGTCATTTTAGGCGGGGCTCGGTGGCTCAGCCTGTAATCTCAGCACTTTGGGAGTCGGAGGCGAGTGGATTGACTGAGCTCATGGGGTCTAGACCAGACCAGCCTGGGCAACTTGATGAGACCTTGTTTCTACAATTAAAAAAAAAAATTAGCTGGGCTTGGTAGTGTGCCCTGTAGTTCCGGCTACTTGGAAGCCGGAGGCAGAAGGAATGCCTGAGCCCAGTGGGTCGATCGTGGGGTGACAGTGAGCATGCCACTGCACCCCAGCTTGGGCAAGGGAGTGAGACTCCAATTAAAATAAATAAATAAATACATAAAAGTTGTCATTTAAATAAATAAATACATTGTCACTTTAAGTAACATTCTTGTTTGTCTTGTTCAATTTATTTAATATTGTTAAATATAGGATTTGCATATTTTTCCTTGTTTATTGTATACTCTGCTATATATGTGTTTTGTGGGTTTGAAACAATAAAGAGAATTAAATAAGGTTGAAAGTTCATTGAAGTGCTTGTAATCAAATTTTTAAAACCAAGTAATTACAGAAAAACAATGTAGAATTATAATAGTTTTTTTAGGTGTTATACAAAGGGAAAGAAAACTCGACAAGGTCTTTGGTAGGTCAACTGGGCATTAAACAATATTTCTTTCACAATTCTGTATTAGAAAATGACAGTTATTAACTTTCTTGCTTTTAGATGCACTTAATACTCTAGATATATCCTTGAGCCTCAGAAGCTATTTGCTTTTCTTTGCAATGTACACATGTGTCAATCTTTAAAGATTTGGAAAATTTGAATAACAAATCCTCTAAAACAAACCGCATAGTATGCTTAAGTGTATCAGTCTGCCAGCCTGTATTCAGAATTTCTCATTACCATTACTCCTTCAATAAAAGCAAAATGTCAACTGGGAGTTGGGATTTAAATAATCTTAAAAAATAGAAGAGCTAGTGATTTTGTAGACAAAATATTGTTTTTATAAAATGTATCAAGCATGAAATATTGGATCACTATCCTTTGAGCTTAGATAATATCATTTTGCCCAATTAACAATATCTTAATCAATCATAGCATAAGCAAATTTTAACTTATAAGCAGGTGTTAGTGGTCATATGGATTTCAATGAATCTCAGTCATACAGTTTTCTTTAGAAAATATGTTAAGTTTGCGAACTCATCCTAGGAAAAGTGACACATCTCATTGTTGAATATCACTATGGTCACCTTTGAAGTACTACCCTTGGGAAGCTCTGTACCGATGCCATACCTAATCCACCCATCAAAACAATTTTGGAACTCTTTTTCTGGCATGGCCATCAGAGTTGTCATCATATTACCCTTGATGCTCTGAATGTCATCAAAATGTCTTCCTTTCAAAATTTCCTGTCTCCTCAGGTAAAGAAAAAAGTCACTGGGGACCAGATCAGGTGAGTGGGGATGATGTTCCAGTACACTTATTTGTTTATTGGCTAAAAACTCCCTCACAGACAGTACTATGTGAGCTGGTGCATTGTCGTGATGCAAGAGCGCCTTCAGGATCATTTTTACACACACTTTTCTCATGTCCAGATTTTCAGTTAAGATTTTTCTGTTTCTCTATTGATAATTATTTGGTTTGCTATGGTTCTCCCAGTCAGCCAACAATTTTGACACACAATTCAAAGACTTTTTTGCAATGCTTTCATCAGTTCTGCTTGCTATTGGCTGTCTCGACCTCTCTTCATTGTGACACTTTCTCTCCCCTCAGAAAATCATTTAATCTATTTGTACACTGTCGTTTTCTTCATGGCATTATCCCCATAAATTTGGACTAACATGTTCCTGGTTTTACTTCCACTCTTGCCAAGTTTAACAAGAAATGTAATGTTTGCTTGTTGCCCTAATTCAAGTTCTGACATTCTCATGATGGCACAATAAAACATGCAACAATAATGAATGCCATTCAGCAAGACACTGTCACATGTCAACACAAACATAGCTGTGAGACCCTGGTATACCAAGGCTATAAAACTTTACCGAATCGTTTGTACGGCACTGCCCAGGTAAGCGCAAAGTGACAAGTTCATGAACTTAATTGTTAGAAATCTTAGGTGCCTAAGACCAAGAAAATATGTCCTTACTTAATTATAATGTGGCCATGATAATAATTAAGATAATTATTTTTATTTTATTTACTAGAAGCTATGAGTGATTCCATCAAAAGTACAGAAATCATAAAAATGTTTTGCACTTTAGAAATCAATAGAGAAAGGAAGTTGGGCCGAGGGTGCAGGACTGGAATTCTACATATTTAACTCTACATGCATTGTGTCCGTTAGAAGGAGTACTTGTCAGCCATGGAAGTGGGAATTAGTCACCGCGGCAAATGTTGTATGTACCCATGTTCCCATTCCATAGGGGAGAAGAAGCTTGAAGTATCGAAGTATCATTGATAGAGTCATTGATAGAGATGAGTGTAAGTGGCTATAGCCAATGAAATTCAAATATTCTGACTCTCAAAATTAACAATAATATAAAAATTAGTGAATTAGATTCATCAAATTTAGTACTTTTGCTTTTCGAAATTAACATTAACAAAATAAAAAAGTCAAGTCATAGGCTAGGAGAAAATACGTGAAAAACATGTATCTAGTGAAAAATTTTTATTTAGAATGCATAAAGAGGTCTTATAGCTCAATAGTAAGACAAATATCCCAAATCAGAAAATGTCAAAGATCTGAATTGACATTTCACCAAAAAAGTTCCCAAAGACTTGTAAACAAATATGTATGGTATATTTATTCATAATAGACAAAAAGCAGAAACAACAAAAATGTCTTTCAAATTGCTCAATGGATCAACAAATGCTAGTACATTCACATCTTGGAATAATACTCATAAATAAAAAAGAGAGAACTCCTGACATGCTACAACAGTGCAAATGAACCATTAAAAGTTAAATAAAAGAAGTCAGGCACAAAATACTATACATTATATCATTTTATTTATATAAAATTTATGAAGAGGGTAAAAACTATGGAAACATAAAGCAAATCGGTGGTAAAGGATGGGAGTGAGGGCTGGCAAATTATAGGAAGACACTTTTTTTTGGAGGGGGTGGACAGGAAGGGATAGAATGTTCTAAAACTGGGTTGTAGTGATGGTTGCACATCTGCATATATTTAGTAAAAATCATCAGTGTACATTTAAAATGAAACAATTTTAGAGTTATATATTATCTCAAAATAAAGCTGTTAAAATATTAATAAAGCATGAAAGCCAAGGAAATATCTATTTTCATCTTATAAAAGAAATAAATATTATATAGAAATTCACGGCATAAAACAATTTTAGAAAATGAGGAAGTTCAAATGACAATGAGCATGATGTCAAACTACAAAATGAGGAAGTATAAGTGACAATAAGCAAAATAACAAACTACAAGATCAATCTACCAGTGACTGTTTCCTAAATCTACCCTTAAACTGATTCATGTTTTTATACTACTGGAGACCTCACTGAACTAGTCAAGATAATGTAGACTTTAATAATTAATCCTGAATTTAAAAACAAGTATTAAACAGATTCTGGTGGTATCTAGTAAAAGATTTCTAGATGATATGGCCAAGATCTAACAGAAACAATCACCTGAAGGAAATATATGTTAAGAATCTCCTGCTACAGCTCTGAGTCATGTCTTTTACCACAATATTGATCATAACATAAAGTATATAGTTTAGAGTCCATTTTTACACAAATGGAATGAATTCTACTGTGATAACATGTTATAAAATAGATAGTACAGTACAAGTGCTACTTCTGATAAATAAAATAAAGATAGTATGTTTAAAAACCTGTGAATTTGAGCAAAACTTCCATAATTGAATTTTGAGATCCTTCACTCATGTTCCCATATCCATATAAAAAAACCTTCATTATACAATTCATTTCACTATAATTGGTGATTTATTTGTCTCTCTTGTCCATTAGTGAACTTGAGAATGTCTTATTTATATTTGTATTACATGTATGTATCAGAGTAAAAATGTTTGTTAAGTTATTGAATTAATACATAAATAACTAGGAAAAAATGCTAGTGCAAATTCTTGGCACTCCCATATATTTTTCTTGCTCTCAATAAATAATTTACTAATGAAAATTATAAACTAACTGGGGAATTAGTACATCTATTTCTTAACTTGATTCAGACTTTCAAAGCATTCTATTGCATAAAAACATTAACACAACTTATCTGATTCCAGAAGTTCACGTGTAAACCAATTTGTTAGGAGACAATTTTCTATAAGTGTTTCTGGTTTCTACACATCTTATAGAAAGATGTTGCTGTCCTTTACCTACAGGCTATCTTCTCAAGTATGTTGAGATAGTCAATAGCCTAGAAAGGTAGAGATTGTATCTCTCTTCTCTGGAGCAGAAGTCGGGTTTGCTTATTGTCCATATGAAAAAAATTAAAGTTCCTAGTTCAGGGTTCCTGTCTTGTAACACACCTCACTGTGGGTGCAGGTAACACCTGGTCCTTGTTGTGTCGCCATGTGGGATCAGGGGCTTGGAGAATTGAAGCAAATGCTGAGATTTTTATTGCTGCTATGCTGAGAGTAATAAGATCTTTTGTCTCTGACCCAGGAGTCTCCTATATTCTGCTAGCATCCAGGAAACTTAAGTAGGTTAATTTATTAGCTTGCAAGTAGGGTAAAATCTCAGACCGTTCACAGTTCTTGACACAATTTCACTTTGAACCTTCCTTGTTTGGTTGTGAATGCTAATTCACAGAAAAAGCAGAAAAACCTACATTTATTTTGGAACTAGAAATGTATGATACTACTTAATTTAGCCCATTTAATAAAACAGGACTTAGTAAATTCATACTCAATAATTTTTCTTGCCATACTACTCTTATATTACTTCCCAAAATAAATGTTTTGCACAGAAAATACTAGTTAATAAAAGATGTATCCAGTTAATACAAACCATTAAAGATCAAACTGCACAAGAATTATGAGATTACACTTTGACTTCAAATTTTTCTATCTTTTTTACACTACTAAATTCTTAACTGCATAATTTGAAAATCAAACACATGTTTTCCAAAGATCAAGAGTAAACATTCCAGTCTAAAATCTAAGTAAAAGCTAATGTTCATTAAATTCATATTTATCCTTACCATAGTACAAATTTAAAAGCATGCCCCAAAATGTAATAAAATTACCACAATTTATTTTTTGCCAATTTACAAAAACATTATTTTGGCAAGTTAAAAGTCTTAAGCGGTAGTCTTAAGACCAGATGTCAATAAAGGTAGCATCTACTCATTTGAAGATTGCTGGTTCAAGACTTTACTGTGACAAGTACTTAGCAAAGCAGTCATTATTAAATCTAGTTTCTGGGTTGAATCAATAACCATTGATAAAATGCCTTCAAAAGAACATGTATCATTTTGTGCAATTTTGAAAGTGCTACTTTTGATAATGTAACACCGTCCTTAACCTTTTTGGAGGAAAAACTAAGTGTATTATTGTCCTTATAATGACAAGAATGGCAATTATTAAACTGTATTTCTAGAAGACCAAAACTATTTTTTTTTTTCATTGACACCTCAATATCAACACAATTACTTTGCTTTGGAGAAAATGAAAGGTGACTTTAGAATATCAGAGCCTGGATATAGCTAATCTCTGGCAAGGGCTTTTTATTTTAGGACTTAATATTAAGGACTCTGACTTGGAGCATTTTTAAGAACTCTCTTGGAAAACTTTACACACAAAGACACAGGGAAAAGTGTCCTTTTATAGAACTAGGTGTGTACTGACTAAATATACCAATAATTAAAGAGTATATGGAAAAACAACCGAAGGATGTTAAGTCTCATATTAACACAACTATATGTGGAACCAATACCCTTCTAGCTTCTTCAATAAACACAGAAGTACTCTAGGACAAAATAAAAGAATAAGGACAATTCTGAAATGTTTAATTATATAATAATGATAATATCACATTTCCTTGTCCTTATAGCATCAGTATATATATCTTTATATTACATATTATGCATGTTATTATTTTTTGCTTCTTGTCTGTAAATTTACATGCGGATACATTGATGCAAATAAAATAGAAAATTTACTAGATAGTTAAAAATTTTAAACTTAACATTTTTATCTGTTTTATTTTTTGATAACAAAACATATCCAAAGGTATTTCAACATAATCAATCTGACCAGACTTTTATGTATAACTATGTGAAACTCTGTGTGCATGTATATAATTATCACAATTATTGATTATATATAAATAATCAATTGGGAGAAGGAAGCTAGAAAAATATTAGCTGGAATTTTATTGCAAAAATTTCAAGAAAAGTTATGTTAAAGACTCAGACATAATATTAATATTTTCCTTCCCATGTTATTTTTGGCACTGAATGTATTTGGCCTAAATGCACAGACCCTTGATTAGACTCTTTGAGTTTGGGAATCTAACTAGATTTTCTTCTTTACCTCATTTGAAAAAACTTATGAAAAAGTCAAATGAAACTGAATTCAATATTGATGTAAAAGCAACTGATAGATAAACTATAAAAAGCAGTTTCTTTTCAGTCTTATCATTTGATTTGATAACTAACTAGAATGAATTTATTCAAATAATATAAATGTATAACTTGACTTAGAACTTTCCAACCATTCCTAGCTAGGAAAGAAAGAGCTAGTGGATCCACTAAATATAAGCATGGCATTATTTTTCAGAAAGGCAGCGTAGTGCAACAATTGCATATTTGGTGTGAGGCTTTGGCATCAAACAGACATAAGTGGATCTAAATCTCAGCTCTGCTACTCGTCTGTGTCAGCTGGAAATCACTCAATTTCTCTAAGATTCAGGTGGAAAAGTAAACTATTTAAAATCAATACTGCCTCTAGGCCCTTCTGCCATTAGGAAGTTGTCAGACTGGGAGTGGGAGGCATCATTCATATTAAGAGGAAAATAAATTCCTGAACTTCATTCAGCTCACCTGGCTGAGAGAGAATGGGATAAGAGGAGACTGAACTTTCAAAATCTTTGCCAGTTCTTTGCTGTTGCACCTAACGTGAGACCCAGAGTAGATGACTGTGTCTTCAACAAGAACATAAATACACTTTTGGATACGCAAGTGACAGTCTAGATTCTAGCTAAAGGTAGAAAGTTAAAGTTTGCTGCCTGATAATATCAGGTCTTTTAATTTCCTAAGAAAACACCAATAATGAGTACCCCAATGAGAACGAAACATGAGATGGGAAGTGAGTAAAATGATGAAGCAACAGCTTGGGAGGAGCAAATTTTGAAATGTCTGGAGCCTACCAAAAAAAGGCACCCCAAAAAAGGAATTGGGATAAGCCAACACCTTTCAGAAATAGAGATGGTTAATAGCCCATTTTAAGTGGTTGTCCTAATTTTTCTGCTAAATAGACTTCCCAAACCAAGGCAGATGCATTTTGTAGAAGTTCTCTGTAAACTTGTGCCTGTTGATTTTGCTCTACTCCCTTGGCCCACCTCCAATTTCAAGCAAATCTGTAGAGGACATTTCTGAACAAGTCTAGACAGACTGACCAGTGTCCTTGGCATGCTTGTACCCCCTTCCTGACCATTCTACCCCAGAGCCTTCTCAAATGCCATGGGAGCTTGTCCATCCTGATATAACCCAGCCCAGAATGCAGATGAGTGTGTATGGCCATGTCAACCTTCGGGTTATGTGGGCAGAAGATGGCAAGTAGATGCTCAGATCCCTGTCTTGGGGAAGGAACCCTCAGTACTCACAAATGCCCCATCAGTAGCACACTTCACATGGGGCTTTCATCCTTCCCTGCCTTATTCCTCTCACACCTCATTCTTTCTTCCTGGGATCACTTCTCAATAGACTTCCCAAGACCTTGCCCATCCGTGACTACTTTCAAGAGATTCCAAACCAAGATGTCTTATGAAAACTGGTTTATGGGGGCAAACAAGGGGGAAAGGCTAAGTTCTCTACCCAGGCTAGTACAGAATAGAGAGGACCAGCAGACGGGAAGAGAAAAAAAGTCTAGCAGAAACAGGGACTCCACATTGGGATCTTGGGACGCATTCACATTCCTGTGTGAAGTATGACAGGAGCCTTGTGTCTATCTTCTTGTTTTGGTCAATTTTATTTATATCTCAATTTTGACAGAGCAATTGTAATCAACATATTATTAAATAATAGGCACACAAGAAGTGGAAAAAATTAATAAAGGTGATTAGAATGGTAAGAATTTTATATTCGAAACCAATTTATTACAGTCAAGAGCATTAGCTTCCAATTCAACTTTGATGAATCTCCAAGTGTCAGTTTCCATTGATATCAGCTATAACTTTTAGTAAGGGATCTACCCTCTAACAGGTGGCACATTTTGAATCTCAGATACATTATATGAGTTGGTGACACACTATCTTTAAAATTTTATTATTTCCTAAAGCTCTCAGTCATATAATATGTTTCGGTCAAATTATTACCTATATATAACTCATATTCTCTATATTTGAAATAGCTTTATATCATTCTTTATACCATTCCCAGTATTTGAAATCGTCTTTATTCTCATCTGCTTTTTTTGTCAATACGACACATCTTTCCAGGCCTTTCTGGAGTATAGCACATGGCCCGTGAAATCTTCCTGTATCACCTCAGACTGTATCTGTAAGTTTCATGGTAGTTACTCTTTCTTTTCTCTTAATATACTTATTAATATTTTTTACTTCCTCACATATCACAGAATGATATTTATGCTTCATTTATCTTTTATTTACATATTTGGGGTTTCTGCCTTTAGTTGAAGATTAGACTTGATCAGCTTCTTGGCCTCTTTTAATATGCAGGATTTATTTTTACTACAGAAAGTATTGCTCCCAGATTTCTCAATAATCTCCAAATTTCCATGTGCCCTATTCTATAATATGTTTTTTCAAACACTACCAATGACCACACAGCCTAATTCTGACTCTTGTTTCTTAAACAAACACCTACCTGTTGCCAACATTTTGTGTTCACCCTCATTTTTGTATCTCCTGTAATTACAGGGTAATTACATGTACCAGTTTTCCCAGGACACCTCCACTTTCAGTTTCTTGTACTGAGTAGTTACAGCTCCTTCTACTCTCAAAAGTCTCCAGGTTTGGAGGATAAATTATACAGTGACTTTATTTATACAACTTGTAATGATTTTTTGCTGTCCTTTCTCATCTGTACTTAACCTAGTCCCATACTTCATTTCGTATTATACCTCCACTATTTCAGAATATACAATATTTGTAAAGTGAGAGAAATTGTCATGTAAAATGATGTAACGTAGTTCCATTTGCTCTGGGCACAGAGAAAGACTTTCCTGTGACCAGCATTATAAATGTCTGAGCAGTATTAAGTCTGAAAATCGGACACAAACCAGAATGGGTGGGGAGAGAGACTACATTTGGCACAGCTTCAAAAACATCATTTCAGAAAGAAAAATCCAATTCAATTTTCAGAATGACTGGTTAAACCAATCCATGACAGGTCTATATAATCAATATCTACTGCCACTTACCTTGGCAGCATTCCTGGAAAGATCATTTTCCTAAATTGTCCTCTTCTCAGCCACTTTCCATTGTGTTTTATGTAAATTATTTTGGCTTGTCTACTATATTCCCCCATCTTTTTTTTTTTTTTTTGCTTCTACTACAATAAAGAACTTAAGCAATATATTGCACTACATATAAAAGAACACACATTTTAAAAATACTTGTATACATTTTCTTTCACTGTATAGTCAGTTTTGTTATTATTTTAAGCTATCAGAGATGGGTCAAAATGTTTTCCTGCTTTCAAAATCTTTATAGGTCATTCTAACCCAATGCTTAAAAAAACCAGCATTTCTATCTCCATCTACCTCACTTTACAAATTGGCATGTAACTTCCTGCCTTACAGTATGCAGAGGTGGCTGTAGACATTTCCCTTGATGGAAATCAGTGTGTTTTTCTGGCCAGAAAAGTCTTTGGCAGCAAATGCACCCATTGAGTTAGGAATTGTAGGTCCTTTCCAAAATACACATCTGACAAGTGCCTTCTGTCAAACAATAAGCGCCCCATTAATTTGGGTCTGCTTAAGAGAAGTGGATCAGGAACTGCTTTTACTTCTCCACTTAAATACTCCTTCATACCTCTCAGCAACTTCCCTTTGCAACAAAAACAAAATCTAAACGTAGAACCATGACTGACGTGTCCCTGCATGGTTTGGCTGCATGCAACCCATCTCTCTAACCCCGTCTCACTCATTCTCCATCAACCACCATGTTCCAGCCACACAGGCCTCAAGCTCAGAACCTAACTTGACTTGAGCGTGTTAGCTCAGTTGTGTATTAGAATTCCATAAAGGAGTTTAAAAAATTAACATGCCCAAGGATTTACTCTAATAATGGGGGACCGAGAAAAAAAGAGTTGCTGAGGTTTGTTTTTCTCTTATTTAATCCTCATCTGTGGAAGTGAAAAGGTAACCAAAGAGCTTTAGGTATGGTGGGTTGAATAGTGTTTCCCCAAAAGATATTTCCATGCCCTAATCCCTACAACCTGTTGTCTTAGTCCTCTGAGGATTATACAACAATATGTCATTTATTAGATGATTTAAATCACAGAAATCTATTTTCTCACAGTTCTGGAAGCTGGAAAATCCAAAAGTAGGTGTCAGCAGATTCAGCTCCTCTGCAGGGCAATCTTCCTGGCTTGCAGACAGACACTTTCTAAATGTGTCCTCATATGACAGAGAGAGTGTACACTCTGGCATTTCTTCTTACAAGGACATTAATTCCATCATGAGGGACCTACCTTCATAATCTCATCTAAACATAGAGCTCCCAAAGGTCTCATCTCCAAATACCATCACATTAGATTTAGGGCCTCAACATATGAATTTGAGGAGGGAACAGAATTCAGTCCATAGCAATGGTGAATATAAGTTAATTTGCAAAAGGGGTCTTTGCAGTTGTTAAATTAGAATATTGAGATGTTTCTGGATAATCCTAGTGGGTCCTAAATCCAATGACAAGTGTTTTTATAAAAGAAGGAAATTTGACACATAGAGGAGAAGTCCTTGTAAGCACAGAGACAGATATTGGAGTTAGGTAGACTTGAGCCTAGGAATACTTAAAGCCCACAAAAGCAGGAAAAAGCAAGAAATCGTTCTGATCTAGAGTTGTTGGAAGGGCTACAGTCTTGCTAGCACCTTTGATTTTGGACTTCTGGTATCCAGAACTATAAGACAATAAATTCTGTTGGTTTAAGCCAAAAAATAGAAAAAAAAAATACTAATGCCCAAGTTCTATCCCAAACCAATTAAGTTGGTATCTTCTGGAAGTGAAGCCCTGGCAATGTTATTGTTGAAAGCTTTTCAGATAGTAGGTACTCTGCCATGTAACCAAGTTTGAGAAGCACTACCCTTCCAAAGATACTTTCCTTTTAATGAGAGTTTCTTTATTCTGAAAGATAAAAAGTAGTCTTGACCTTCTACATAAATAATATTCAATACCAGACCTTATGAACTAGAAGATGTATTGAAAACTAGATATAGTAACAATATTTGTTATAGACTTCTGGATCTCTTAAAAATTGGTATCACTTCTATTATAACTAAAAAAGAATTCTTTTTTTAAATTTTGAAAAATAGCCAGGCACGGTGGCTCATGCCTACAATCCCAGCACTTTGGGAGGCTGAGGCGACAGGATTGCCTTAACTCACGGGTTAAGTAAGACCAGCCTGGGCAACTTGGCAAGACCTGGTCTCTACAATAAATCAAAAAAAATTAGCTGGGGATGATGGCAAACACCTGTATTTTCAGGTTCCTGGAAGGCTGAAGTGGAAGGATCACCTGAGCCCAGCAGGCTGAGGCTGCGGTGGTCATGAGTATGCCACTGCACTCCAGCCTGAGTGACACAGTAAGACTTAAACTCAAAAAAAATTTTTTTAATATACAGAAGTTACTATGGAAAATAGAGCATTTCTATTTATTTTACACAGAAAGGAATAATTCTAAATTAGCTTGTACAGTAATATTAAAAAAGTTGGTGTTTTCTTTGTGTTATAATTTTCTATAGTTTTTTCCTATTTTCATTCTGATTAATAGTGAATATATCTAGCTGTACCAAGTGAAATAATAAAGCAAAATAATTGTAAAACTACAGCGAAATAGAGACGGTTCATCTAACCCTAATTCTTTCCTTTTAACCTGCCATCAGAAGTGCAGAAGGTCACTTCTTCATCTCCATTTCTTAAGAAAAGAATTAGTCATACATATTGTTAAATTGGCTTCATCCCCAAAGAATAAATGAGAGATGAACCAGATGAACCGCATTGAACAAAGGTACATCACTATACTCAGAAAGCCATTTGCTTGCAACAGGAAATCAATGTAAAGCAGTCTTACAACATTGCATAACATTAAATGTCTATAATCACTTTATTCTGCTTAAGTTGTATGATGTGTTCAGCCAGCATTCTCCTTCTATAAGCTCTCCCTAGGAAAACTCATCTCCTTTCACAGTCACAGGGATCACTTAAAAACTAATAGTCCTCAAATCCCCAGCTCTATCCCTGACATCCCTCCTAAGCTGCAGAGACCATATGGTGCAGGAGCGAAGGCTTTGGAGGCAGAGTGTCTGTGGGCAACTCCCAGGCAACACACTTATAGGCCAAATTATTTATCTTATATTAGCCTCACTTTCATCATTGTTAAGTTGAGAAAAATGCATGCATCCCAGTGCCTAATAACAAGTAAGTACTTGATAAATGTTATGTTTACTATAATTATTATCATTAGGCCTATCCACAGATGTCCCAGGAATACCTCAAATGCAAAATTGGCCAAAGCTAAATGCATTATTTTCTCCAAACACTTGACCCACCTCTGTGTACCATACCATAGTCAAGATTACCATTATCCCACCAATTATGTAGTCCCCAGGGAGTCATTTTTATTCCTCTTTCTCCCTAATATCCCATTTACTTTTTTCAGTCTTACTGAGGTTGAACTGGCAAATAAAATTGTATATATTTAAAGTGCACAAAGTGATTATTTGATATGCATACGCATCATAAAATGATTACCACATTGAGTTAAGGAACACATCCATTACTTCAATATGTTTATCTTCTTTTTTGGTGAGAATTCTTAAGATCTACTCTCTTAGCAATTTTCAAGTATACAATAGAGTATTATTAACTTTAGTCACCACGCTGTATGTTGGAAACTCAACATTTGTTTATCTTATAAACTGAAAGTTAGTACCCTTGACCAACATTTTCTCATTTTCCCCACCCAACCCCCAAGCCCCTGGCAATCACCATTCTACTCTGTCTTGGAGTTCTACTTTTTTTTTAATTCCACAAATGTGTTACACCCACACACACACACACACACACACACACACACACACACAAAACGAAATATATTCAGCCATAAAAAAGAAGGAAATTCCAATATCTGTGACAACTTGGATTAACCTGGAGAATATTATGCTAAGTGAAATAAACCAGATAGGAAAAGACAAATATGTATGATCCTATTTACTTTTAGTCGCCACATCCTGTTGTCCTACCTCTGCAGTGACTCACTGATCTCCATCCATCCCTACTGACATGACCTGAATTCAGTTCATCATCTCTTTGATATTGCAACCTCCTTATAACTGGTGTCCTAGGCGCCAATCTCTTGACCTTATACTGCTGCCTGATTTCTTCTAGCAACACAGACCTGAACTGGAATGCTCCAATACACTCAAATATCTTACTTATTATGTCATTCAAGGACTTTCAAAATCAGGCTCCAACCAACCTGCCCTGCCTTACTTTCCCCAAAATCCTCTTAGGAGGCTCTCAATCTCACTCTACTCGTGACAAATGATATTAATGAGTCACCCATTCCTGTGGGCATTCTCAGAGATAAATGTAATTACTTAACCATTGCTTGTAAATCTATCCTCCAAGCAAACAGGATAGAATGCTAGGGAGAGTGAAGTTGTATAAAATCTTAGTGTGTTTCTAATTTGTATCTTTTAAAACAAATTATGTGTAACATTTGGTACTTTAAAATTGGTTTTAAAAAGATTTCAAAACTTGTATCTCAATCAATCTTAATAAGCTTTTGGGTGACTATGTTATGGATGAGTAATGCTGGCCAACAAACTAAAATTCAAATTAAGCCTAAAAGGCCATTGTGATTCATCCTTGTGCACCTTGTTCTCTCCTTACTCTCTCTAAGACACCTTACACCATACCCCACTACCTCTCATTTCTTGAATATCTAAGCAGGTGTTATTCAATTTGTCTCTGATGCCTTATTTGCCTCATGTATGTGGTGGACCCACCTATTCATGTTTCCACTCTTGGTTTAAATAGTATCCTCTCTTTGAATATTCCTCCATATAAATGAACTCAAGAACTGAAGACTGTGCTGAAATTCTAAGATCCAGTCCCAGGTTCAAGTTGGACTGACTCTTAGGGTACAAACTGCAGCATTAAGGTTCATCCAAGAGAAAGAGTCTAGGAAAAGAAATGAGAGTGCAAGCAAGAAAAACATGCAACTGAAGTGACTGCAGAGGGGAAGTCTAGGTGTAAGGCAACCGACTAGAAATGGCATTTCGAATCAGACAAATATTGAGCAGAATCTACATAGGAGGTGTGAGCCTGCAGACACTGTTTAGGGTATTAGATTATGACCGTTAGCTCCTGTTCCAGGCCATGTGAGCCTTCAGTCAAGAATGAAGAGTTCTCAGAGGCCATCCTGGGATATCACTGCAATTTACACATTCCCACTTTATGGGAATTTATCATACTTTTTGTAAGACAAACTGATAATGGAAAAAAATTCTCTAGGTGAAAAAATTAAATGTATATGTATAAACAGAGAAAAGAAAATTAAATCTGTACATTAATATGCTGGCATGAAAAAATGGGAAGACAGAAATACATGACTATCTTTAATTACTAATGCAATTTAAGCATGTTAACGCATGCAAATTTCAACACAGAATCAGAAACCACCTAGTATTTCTAAGTTGAGGCCAGAAAGCATCGCTCAGAAATGTTTCTAGGTGGAAAATGGTTTATCCTATTATAGAGATTATCCATTTTTTTCTTAGTGATCCAAAATAAAGTTAAAGTAAAAAGTTTCAAAAGCAGGCCATAATGATGCAATTTTAAATTAAAACCCCAAAAAGGTAACTCCACTTCTCACTGGCAAAAATTGCCTCACATTTAAAAGTAAAATTTCAAGCAAATTTTTATCAGTTTTAAATGCAGCAATGTCTGTTAAAGTTATCCTTTTTATTATTTCAAGTAAACAAAAAGATCTAAATAAAACTTTGTGCTGACAAATCAATAGTAAGTAACCTCACTAGAATAGGTGAAGAAGACATTGGGAACCCTACATTTGATATGCACATGCTGATTAAAATGATATATGACAGAGATAGATGATAATGATATTGATGTCTACTAATCAATGTTTATAAAAGCATTTCAACTAATTGTGTTAATATCTCAGTTGATCCTCTCAATCAAAAGAAATTCACACTTCTTTTGAATACAAAGATGGCAGCAAGTGGAGCCTGGAATCTGTCCTGTGCTTTCCCAGACAAGACACGTGCCCTCCTGAAGGAAGCAGCCTCTTTTTCTAAATCATACCAAGATCTGCAGTAGATTTGTTAGTTCTACTGAAAACTCAAATGCTGCATTGTTTTAAATACAATACTAATGACATCATATAACACCAGACAGGTGACAGCCCCTGATATTGAGAGGAAATATTCACTTATTCATCCATGTGTGCATTCATGGATTATGCATAGAACAAATATTGATTTGTACCAGTGCTTTTCCAGGTATTGGGGGCACATCCCAGGAAAATCAAAAAGAAATCTCTGTTCTCATGGATCTCACATTTCAGTGGGTAGAGATTTTACATTCCGGTGAGTAGAGATCTTACATTACAGTGAATAGAGACAGACTCTAGACAGGGTAAATCAGTAAAACACAAAGTAGCAGCCAGAAAACATAAACATAAAGCAGCAAAGAAAATGCTAAGAAGAAATATAAGAAGACACATAACTGATTAAAAAAAAAAACAACTCTTTTTGCTAGGATGCATGATTTAGCTAGAGAATAAAACAAGGAAAGTAGATAACAAGTATTGAGAGGTTGGGGACGGGATTATAAATTTAGAGAGTGCTAACTAAAGATAACATCTGAACAAAGACCTAAAAGAGATGATGAATGGGCCATGTGGTTATCTGGGGAAAGGGTGGGTCAGGTAAAAAGATCACATGCTAAGGTCCTGAGAAGGGATTATGCTGGTCCATATTTCTCAGAGGGAGGTTCAGACCAGAGAGATTAGGTAGTTTGTTATCATCACAACAAATAAATGACATAACTGTTATGCTGTATGTAACACAAGCAGAAATGCTTATTACACAGGAATAGGTAGATGGATATCTATTTTGCTGCGGATTTTTCAGGCTGGCCCTTTGGGTTAGTAGACTTTACTAGATTACTAATTTTTTTCTCTGAATTTTTAAAATGTAGATGTAGACATAATCCGCATTCACTGGAGATTAAAATTGTCGAATTATTAATACACACTTCAGTAAAGTAGCTATGAACACTATCCCTGAAGCTAAACTCCCTGGGTTTGACTCTTCCACTAACTAGTCACATGATCGTGAGCAAGTTACCTATCAAGTCTCACTTTACTTATCAATGAAACGGAAAAAAATAACACTTCCTATATAATAAAGGGTGTCCTGCATATGTCTGGTAATACTAACTCATCAGCATGATCCCTCCTCAGGACCTTAGCACATGCTTTTTCTACCTGACCCACTCTCCCCCCAGCCCCCGAGATAAGTACATGGCCTGTTCATCATCTCCTTTAAGTCTTTGTTCAAATGCTGTCTTTAGTGTCCCCTGGTCACTCTCTCTAAAATTATCATTCCATCCGCAACCTCTGAGAAATAGCTAGTAATAGTACCTCACAGGTTTTTGAAGGATTAAATAAGCAGTGCCTCTAGTAGAGAAGGTTTGAGGTAAGCGCTGGCTTTGTTATTTAGGGTCAGCATAGTAGACCATGCAAGCAAGGCACTCTAATGAAAGGTTGTATGGGCTGGAGTCCTAGATAACCAATAGCCCACTGTGTGACGTGGGCAAGCACTCATCTGTAAAATAGGGATAATAATACTACCAACTTCACAATATTATTGGAAGGATTAAATGAGTTAATAGATGTAAAATGCTTCAACGAGTACCTGTCCCACAATAAATGCTTTTGGCTGATGTCAATATTATCATTATATGTCATTTAGATTTATAAAGGAAATGGTTTGTTTTCTTTTCCACTTTAGTTCAAGAAGGCAAGACCACACTATGATTGCTTTTAAAAACCAGTATTTTCATTGTATTCATGCTTATATGTTTTTATAATATGCTTCTCTCTGTTACTTTAGAATCCAACAAATTGAAAAGCATAATCTAAGAGGTTAGGTATTGTGTTAATTTATTTAGGTATTTCCTTAAAACTACATTCATGTAAACCTCCTTCCCTCGACTCATTACTAACAAGAAAATTCAGGTCGATTTAATTTCATTTTCCCAATCCGCAATTATCATAATCTTACCAAGAGGGTGTTTTCAGTACTCACTCATGTTTGACAGTAAAAACCTGATAACATCTAAAGTTCTATGACACATGAAATATATTTCTTTATGATAGAACAGTCCGTAGCCTCCACTTAACTTCAAACAAGGGAAAAGAAATGGAATCATAGCTGCAGTTAGCCATGCTGATGACAATAACCACTTGCAGTGAACATGTTGTGCTTACCAAGATTTCATTACTGTGCTTCAGTATCTAAACTGCCGTGGCGCTGCCTTAGAGATACTCAGATATATTAATTTATGTGCTCTTTATGGAGAACATTACCTTTATCCCAACTCAAATGGCAAGAAAAGCTGCCAAAAACCTAAATTGCCATGTGATCAGTGTGGTTGGCACACTTGCCAGAGTTGGCAAGATAGAAAAAAAAAAAAATGTTGAAGCAAATATCCTCTCCTGACACTGCTCTATGAAGGAAAACACACTGGCTCTATTTCATGCTTACCGTGAGCTGAGGTCAGAAAAGTCTCCAGATAAAATACCCCACAGGTGAAAAGTACCTTGGAATGTCCCTATAAAACTATTATATTAAGAAATTCTGGATATGGAAATTCCATCTCAGTCCTCAGAACAGTTTTAGTTCCCATAATAATCTCATTTTAAGATTTTTTACCCAAAAAGTAATACTACTATGTGAATCCAAAGTTAATGTGATTATTTTCCCTCATTCTGAAAGCTTTAATAAAGATTGTCATTTTCTATCCCAGATACCGTTTCAATCTGAAATTCAACTATTCTAAGTTAAAGAGTGAAATGGGAATTACCAATTGGCATTATCATTTAAAAATAACATTGACGACACATGATATAAAGAATCAACATATAAGTATCTTTCTGGTATTTAAGAGAGAAGATTCTTTATAGCCAAAAAAATATAATTTTTAAATCAATGTTTTTCAAACATTTTCCTTTTTGAAAATTCTCTCTCTCTCTCTCTCTCTGTCTCTCTCTCTCTCTCTCTCTCTCTCGACTCTCTCTCTCTATCATCCAGCTGGAGTGCAGTAGCATGACCATGGCTTTCTGCAGTTTCAACCACCTGGGCTCAAGCAATCCTCTTGCCTCAACCTCCTGAGTAGTTAGGATTACAGACATGAGCCACCACGCCCAGCTTTTTTGTTTCTTGTTTTTTTTTTTTTTTTAGAGATGGAGACTTAAGAGATCCTTCCACCTTGGCCTCCCAAAGTACTGGGATTACAGGCATAAGCCACTACGCCCAGCCTCAATCATTTTCCAATTCATAATACCTGAGGGTCTCTTTACAAATTTTCTGCAGAATATATTTATAACAACAATATCTTCTCTGTTCCTTCAAAACTTCAAATACCTTAAAATCATGAATAATATACATTCAGAAAGATTATGCATATGATAACAGAGGTTGATTTTAGGTATCAGAAAAAATAAGTCTCTACCCAATGAGCCACGTATTTTCCTTCTCCCTTTCAATATTTTAAAAACATTGCTCAGAAGACATTTCCTGTAGGTTTCATTTTGTCAGATTATGGCTCAAAAACGTGATGTTTCTGAGTATGATTCATAACAGTAATTAACCTCACCATCTCTTGTTTCAGAGAGTATAAGATATTTTCTGATGCTTTATGGGTTTGGGATTAGAGCTTTGTTGTGACAATTTTGTCATGGCAAAAGATTCAAGGTTTCCAAACCCATTCTAGAAAGACAGTTTGCTGCCTTTGCTTTTGTCCCTAGTAACTGTTACCAGGAAATTAGTAGCCCTGTCTTCAAAATTTATAAAGGGGGGAGCCCAAAATACAGCATCTCTAAAGGCATGAGAAAACTGCCAAAATCCAAAAGACATACCATATTCCAAGCTTCCTTCAGGAATATTTAATACATTCATTCATTTAGAAATTTCAAAAATGTTGAATTTCACATAATGTAGAATTTAGGGGGAAAATTCAATTTCTACAATAGTTTAGAAAATTCTGTAAGAATGACCACTCCCAGGGGTCTAGATAGAAATTGGAATATGAGTCTTTTCTGCTCAGGGATCTTCCAAGTTACTAGGGGAACCGATAGCATCTATTTCTCTAGAGATTCTATATAAGAAGAGTCAGGAGCACAGCCCCCTTAAAAACACTCACCTATTTTTAATTCTTGCTCTTTCTTCTCCATTTCTTTCTGTTTGAGCCAACTGGTTAGACCGATATCTCATTTCAGTCTGAAAAAACTGCTTTTACATCGATTCCTGCATATATCCTAAAACTTTAATTCCTCCAGATTCTGGTTCTTGATATTTATAGAATGGACTTGAAATTCAGAGAGCCTTTTTCTCTCAAGAGTATGATCCTTATAAATGAAAGGCTGACTTTCAAAATGACTTTTTCTTTTCTCCATTCTTTAAAATGGTGGTTTTGAAAGTCTGGACAAAGCAATTATTATTATTATTAATTATACATCTTTTTTTTGTATTACCACTGGAGACCCCGCCCAGTCAATGAATTAAGCACTCTAAAGTAATGAATATTACTTAAAGTGGAAAATATATCTTGTTATGGAAGTATCTGTGCCCCACCCACAATTTTATATGTTAAATCCCTAAACCTCAATGTAACTGTATTTTGAGATAAGGTCTTTATAAGGTAGTTAAGGTTAAATGAAGTCATAAAGTAGGACCCTAATCCAAAAGGGTTGGTTTCCTTTTAAGGAGAGGAAGACACCAGAGATCACTCTCTCCATACAGGCACAGAGGAAACAGGGCACAATGTTCATCATCCGAGGAATGGGCCACCTGAGACCCAAACTCCACCACTGCATAATATGTCCATGTAACGAATATGCAGGTGTAAGCCCTGAATCTAAAATGTAAAAATTTAAAAATAAGGTTGACATATGCAAGTCAGGAAAAGAGCCCTCACCAAAAACTGATTTTAGTGGCACTTTCATCTTGAATTTGTAGCCTCCAGAACTGTGAGAAAAAAACAAAATTCCTGTTGTTAAAGCAACGCAATCTATGATATTTTTATTATGTAGCCTGAGTTAACTAATACAGCATAGTAATGTTTTTTAACCTATTAATACATTCTAGTCAACATTTAAACTTTTTTTAGTCTAAAACTGACTTTTTAAAAATAGGTAAAACAGTATTGGAAAATCATGGATGGTTCATTTATTTCAACTCATACGCTCTGTTAGCTGGTTGTTAAAATAATTCTAGAAGCCTAATTTTTAAAATACTGAGTTTTTACTTTAAGCTATTATGTCATGAACTACCAATTTTAAATCAAAATAGACAATCATTCTCATTTTAATATATGTTCTGCTATATAGAAAATAGAAATAGTTCATGCATTCAAAGTGTTTATAGGTTTATGAGAGAATAGACTTAATCAGATAACCACACAGTTCCCAGAAGTTGAAGTGGGTTTGGTAATCCCTAACAAATAAGAGAGTCACATGAGAGCTCCTTTTCTTATAAAGTGCACAAAAATATACTTAATCTTGTCAGCATATATTATGCTTCAGAAATGCATTGAGTTTATCGTTTTTAATTTTTTAATTTTAAAGATGTGGGGTACAATTTGGGGTTAGGTATACAAATGTTCTTTATATAGGTACCCTTGTTGATGAGTTGTGTCCCCTCCCCCCCCAGCAGTTTCCCACTACTGCCAATCCCACCCTTGCCCTCCCCTGGCAGTTTCCCACTACTGTCAATCTTTTTCTTATAGTATTATGATAATTGTTGAAGGTCTGCTTATGAGTAAGAACATGTGATAATCAGTTCTTTGTTTCTGTGATAGATCACTCAGTATTATAGCCTCTAAGTCCATCCAAGTTGCTGTGAAGTTCATAATTTTGTCCTTCTTTATGGCTGTGTAATAGTCCATCATGTATAGGTACCATATTTTTTTATCCAGTCCTCTTCCGATGGACA
>CAUYQG010025260.1:0-14648 GCA_963574415.1 Tarsius wallacei | reverse complement strand
TTTTTTTTTTTTTTTGAGTTGGAGTCTCACTCTGTCGCCCGGACTGGAGTGCAGTGGCCGCTCCTGGCCACCGCAGCCTCGACCTGCTGGGCTCCGGCGATCCTTCCGCCTCAGCCTTCCAAGTAGCTGGAACTACAGGCGCGCACTACCACACCTGGCTAATTTTTTTAATTTATTGTATAGATGAGGTCTCACCAAGTTGCCCAGGCGGGTCTCGAACCCACGGGCTCCGGCAATCCACTCACCTCAGCCTCCCAAGTCACGGGATTACAGGCTGAGCCACCGAGCCTGGCTCTGAAGATTCTTATAGTTTGAGGTTTTACATTTAGGTCTTTGATCCATTTAGAGTTAAGTTTTTGTATGGTGATAAGTAGCGGTCCTGTTTCAATCTTCTGCGTGTGATCAGTCAGTTTCCCCAGCATCATTTACTGAATAGGTTCTCCTCTCCCCAGTGGTTGTTGTTGGAGACTTTGTCAAAGATGAGTTGGTTGAGAAAATGAGACTTTGCTTCCGGAATGTCTATCCTGTCATTGAGTTTCTTAATAATCAATATTCTGAATTTATTATCTGACATTTCAGAAATTCATTTTGGTGATGATCTGTTGTTGAAGAATTGGTAAGCGCTTTTGGAAGGGTAACACTCTTTTTTTCATACTTTGGAGTTTTTCTCTGGTTCTTTCTCATCTGGATAAACTATGGTGGATAACTTGTATGAGTTCTTTGATACAGGTAGCCTGTGTATGTAGGCTTTTCCAAGTGTTGTTTGTAATAGCAATGTAGTGGGAGCAAGCTTGCTTGTTGCCTCCTGTGAGGTTGGGGTGGCAGCAGTATCAGGAGGCTTAACTTGCTCCTCAGTGGTGTGTGCTGCTGTCAGAAAATTACCTGTTGTGGTGCATCAGTCAACCTCCAGGCTAGGCGGTGGCACTTATGGGTAAGGGTTGGTTACTGTCAGTGTGTCCTGTTGTCAGTGGTGAGTTCATCTGTGGAGTGCACTGTGGTCTGGGCTCCCAGTTTAACCCTGGAGAGGGAAGAACAATGATGGGTGGGGCTGAACTGGGCACACCCACCTACAGGTACACTGATGTCAGGCACACCATCCACTCTAGTCGGGGTCTTTGATGCTGCCTCCGAGCACTAAGAGATGTGTCTTGGTGAGGTGTTAGGGAAACTTTGCTCATATCAAGTTCTCTACTCAGAAAGGGGAGGGCAACCTAAACTTCTAATCTAAAACAATGGGAGCTATAGGTACCTGGATATGTCTGGGCATTGAGCAGAGAGAGCAGCACAGTATCAAGGACTCTGCCTCAAGAAGAGGAGTGACTCAGACTCCTCTTCCAGGTGATTGGGTGTGTTAGGGCATGGAGCACAGGAGTCCTTGTTATTCAAAGATGGCTGCCCATGAAGAGTGAGACAACAGTATATAGAAATGGGGTCTAACTGATCCTTGGTACTAGGGAGGGACACTTTCCCAACAGACCAGAAAGGCAGGCTATGGACCCCACAATGACACCTGAAGCCTAATTCTGGGTCACAGAGGTGAACTTGGCTTCAGATCTCACTACCTAGGAGAAATGAATTCAAGTGCAGTGTGAGGTCCCTCCTGCCACTTAGACTGCTTTATCAGTTGTGTGGGACTGGGGACTCTTTTTTTTCTCAGTATTGATGAAACATGCTACCCATCTAGTTTAGAAGGGAGGCTGAGGTTCTTAACCGTGGTGCTCACTGAAGAGTTTCAGGTTACAAAACTGACACTGGCCACAGAACCAGCAGTTCATGGGAAACTGTGGCTACAGCAACTCTCCTGTTAGGATGTAGGTTCTGGAGCACGAGAATGTTGCTCCCTGCTATGCTTCTGTTGTGTTGTCATGTAGCTGCTATTCCAAATGTTCCTCGGTATTGCTGAGGTCTCCCTTGCTATAGTTGCCTGGAGTAGCGGGGCATGGTGGGGTGCCCAGGCTGTGACCTACAGAGACCAACTCCAGGTTACATCAGGCAGTTGCATAGTTTTGATACAATCATACTGATAGGTTTCCAGTCCTAAAATTGATCTCTCTTCCATCATGTAAGAAGTTCATTGACACTTAATTTTATTTGTATTAAATAAGAGTTATTAATTATTTGAGATATAGTGTATGTATCTTTAAATCACTTGAGCTTTACCTTGCACTTGAGAGTTCTTACTGCTAGAATTTAAATCCTTCTTTTTTCTCTACATTGTATGTTCAGAACACAATGTAAACAGTGTGAAGTTTAGGAATGGGGCAAAGTATAAAACAGAAAGAAAGAAACTACAAAATATAATGCCAATAAAAGATGCTGCATTCTGAAACATCTGGTTTAAAAAGTGAAAACAAATCTGGAAATCTTTTGCATATTCAAAATCATCCTGTTAAAAGGATAAAATAAATGACAATATTTCTCTATTTTTAGATTTATGGGCTATGTGTTTAAGTGAACATCTCAATTTTTATTTAAACCTGTAAGAATTGTGCAGTCATAAAAATCCTTGAATGACACATTTTTTTCCTTTAACTTGTATTTATTTTAAATTTTGGATATTTTGCTTTCTAGTTTGAGACCTTCATTCCCCCAACATAATACCTAATTTACTTCCACAGGGTACAATTTAAAATGACAGGTTTTTGCCTTGTTTACAGCTTCTGTTGGTATTGTCCAGAAGGAACAATTTTGAAACTTATTTCTGCTTTTTGTACATGTGGAGTGGAACAAAAAAAAAAAATTGATCAAGAAGGTGGGAACAGAAATACAAGATTATTTGCCTTGAAGTAGTCAGTGATTAAAAACATCTATTCTCTTTCTAAAGCTCAAAAGTTGATAACACTTTTAAAAGGAAGAAAATATAAAACCAATACAGGGAGATCTGGGACTTTTAGCCTACTATAAGGAAGCCTTTGCTCTCTTTAAATTTCAGTAGCATAGGCAAGAAGTCCACCTAAAAGTAGCTGACTGGTGGCTCTCTCATGGAGCAAACCAAGAAAGAGAATCCCAGCAGTTGGAGTAGGTTGAGATAGAGGACACACCCAACAACCTGTAGAGGAACAGTGGGACCCACAGAAAGAAGGGAGGAGAGAGAACCATCAGACTGTTTTGGAGGCAGGAAGCCACTTCCCTACCTGGGGTGTATTAGTAGCAGAGAGCAGATTCTGGATGTGGGAAAATGGAGAGTGCAGGAAATCAGGATCTTGGTGCTCCCACCATGAACTGCAGGGATCCTCAAAGCCCCACAAGACTTCAGTCCCACAGGAGAAACAGTCTAGATATTGCATAGTTATGTACTGCCAGAGCCCACGTGGAGCTAGGAAACTATTTGCACTCTGAATATCTATGGCCAAACCTTCCCCTGAGAACTTGATCTCTGCAGGCTGCATTTGGTAGCTGGCCCTCAGGCGGCCCTCAGGCAAAAGGGGAACGGGACCCTCAGCCATCTTTATGTGTCCTAAGAACAAATTCTGCTACTGTCAGCAGTTTCTGATTGGAACAAGCTGCAGCGAGAGACCCTGTTGCTGAACAAACTTTTGAGTTCTGAATGCATACAGTTTCTAATAGAGGAAGGGGAGCCAGGAGGGGCCTTCTTGTCCTGGTAACCCCTCTCTCCCAGTGTAAACTTTTCTTTGCAACAGGAGGCTCTGCCATTCCTGCAGCACTTCCATAATTGCCAGGAAACCCATCTCCCCTCTGGATTACCACTGAGATGGCTTGGCTGTCCTTACAGCAAGGTCACAGCAACCAGGGACTTATTTCTCACTAGGGTAACCATTCATGCACACAGGAAGGGAGCTGGAGACCCATCCAGTCTGCCCTAACCCTCTCTGACCAGCTTTTTCCCTCCACTTCCACAAAGCCAACAAAAACAAACATTGGGGAAAGGAAACCATATTTAGCAAATGGTATTGGGAAAACTGGTTAACCACATGCAGAAGAATGAAACTGGACCCCTGCCTATAACCATATACAAAAAATTAACTCAAAATGACCCAGGACTTAAATGTGAAGCCTCAAACTATAATCTCTTAGAAGAAAACTTAGGGAGTACGCTTGTGGACATTGGAGTAGGCAATGAATTCATGGCCATGTCCTCAAAAGCAAATGCAGCAAAAGCTAAAATTGATAGGTGGAACCTCAAACAGTTTTTGCACATCAAAAGAAACTATCAAGGGAGTAAAGAGACAACCCGTGGAATGGGAAAAAAATATTTGCAAGCTATGCATCCAACAAAGTCCTAACATCCAGGATCTACAAATGATTCAAATGAATTGACAGGAAAAAAAATCTCACTAAAAAGCAGGCAAAGAACATGAACAGACACTTCTCAAAGGAAAATGTTCAAGCAGCCAACAAACATGAAAAAATGCCTAGCCTCACTCTTCGTTAGAGAAATGCAAATCAAATCTACAATGAGATACCACCTAACACCGGTAAGGATGGCTATCATTAACAAGTCAAAAAACAACAGGGCCAATAATATGGTAGCTGTGTATTTGTTCTATATTTTTAAAAATTGTATACATTTGTACATCAAGAAAATAACCATCATGATATGATTACAGAACCAGATCTAAAAGATCGTAAACCTGATTTTTAAAAAGTTATAAACCAAGAATCAGTAATAATGGTTGAAAAAAGTAAAACTGAGTGAAAAGTACTTTTAGAATCAATGAGGAAACAATATTTGGTAAAAATACACATCTATTTGACCTGTAAGTAATATATGTCAATGTTAAAATGGTATATCTTGAAAGAAAACCCATGTCAAATACATCAATATAAATTGTAAATTATATTTCTTAAATAGATAATTATGGATAAAATTTCTGAGGACATTGTTCCCAAGGTTGTGTTATTTGGGGATTTTTTTTTCTTCACTTATTTTTATTAAAGAGATTGGTTTTTAAAAAAAAAAACCCAAAACAAAACAAAACAAAAAAACAAAAACAGAGCAAAAGGGAATGCATCTACACTGTTGGTAGGAATGTAAGCTAGTTCATCCTTGTGGAAAGCAGTGTGGCAATTTTTTTTCAAGAACTAAAAATTGAACTACCATGCAATCCAGCAATCCCACTTCTGGGACTTTAACCAGAGGAACATACCTTGCTCTACCAAAAAGATATCTGCATATGTATGTTTATTGCAGCGCTATTCACAATAGCAAAAATGTGGAACTGATTCAGATGCCCATTGAAAGTCGACTGGATACAGAAAATGTGATACATATACTACACAGCCATAAAGAAGAACAGAATCATGTCCTTTGCAGCAATACTGATGCAGGAAGACCATCATGCTAAATGAACTATCACAGAAACAAGAAAACGGAATGCTGTATATTATTACTCATAAGTGGACCCTGATCATTGGTCACATGAGCTCAAATGTGGGAACAGCAGATGCTGTACACTTCTAAAGGAGGGAGGGAGGGAAGAGGGACAAGGGACACACAATTGCCTATTGTGTACCATGTGCACTACCAGGGGGAGAAAGGGCTTGCTATAATAGAAGCCCAAACTTCACCTGCATACAATTTATGTACCAATCCTCACTTGTCTCACAGTTCTAAAATAAAAAATTAGTAAATTTCAGTAGCATATCCATTGTTTGCGTAAAAGCAAGTGAAATTCTCAGTTCATGGGCCCAAATCTCCGATGATAATTCATTTCTGAACTTGTGAAAACTTTGCCAAACTTCTTTCTTTTTTCATTACTACTTCCCATCCTTTTCTTTCATCTACCTTTTTTTTTTCCCCCAGTATGGCTAGTGTCTTGGAGGTTATGGTCAGAGGCGGAAAAATGGCAGACAACACAATGAATAAATTATTTCAGATTATTTTTTCTTCTTAACCTAAGCCTAAATTTGAATTTGGGGAGGATCTCTCGTAAAAATAGAGTCAGTAATGATTTAAAGGCCACTTATTAGAATCATCTCTGAAATGAGAGAATGTTACAAGAATACAGTGAAGCCGAGAACAAGAGGGGAAATGGGCATTCTAAAATTGGCAGATTTGCTTGATACCCTTGAATTATATTGAGAAGCTGTGCTTGTTCTTCATTACATGAGAACAGCACTACCAAAGAAATCATATGCTGTAGGTCTCAACTTCCAGAGCATTCTTTCTTGGAGATAGCATTTCTATGTTATTTCAAGCATTAAAGTTATATGAGTATTTCACAATTAAAAGGTCTTTGAAATCAGAATTGGGCTCAAATTCCAACTCTCTGCGACCCCCAAAGCATAGATAATAAAACAAAAATAAACAAGTGATATTGCATCAAGCTGAAAAGCTGAAGAGCTAAAGGACACAATGAATGGAGTGAAGAGACATCCTGTGGATTGCCAGGAACTATTTGCAAACTATACATCTGATAAGGGGTTCATATTCATTATAAACAAGAAATTCAATCAACTCAAAAACAAGAAAATAACCCAACTTTAAAAAAATGGTCAAAACACTTCTCAAAAGAAGACATAAATAACTGACAATTAAAAAAAATGCTCATTATCACTGATCATGAGGGAAGTGCAAATTAAAAGCACAATAAGATATAACCTCATACCTGTTAGAATGGCTATTGCCAAAAATACAAAAGTAATTATTGGTAAAAATGTGGAGAAAAGGGAACCCTTGTGCATGTTGGTGGGAATGTAAATTAATACAACCATTATGGAAAACAGTATGGAGGTTCCTAAAAAACTAAAAATAGAATCATCCTAATAATCCAACAATCCCGCTACTGGGTATACATTCGAAGGATATGAAATCAGTGTGTCAAAGTAATTTCTGAACTCCCATGTTTATTGCATTATTATTTACAATAGCCAAGATATGGAAGCAATCTAAGTGTTCGTCATTAGATAAATGGACAAAAAAGTTTCACATAAACACACACATGCGCGCACACACACATACACATATATAATATTAGTTAGTCTAAAAAAAGGAGGAAATCCTGTCATTCTTGACAACATGGATGAACCTGGAGGATATTATGCTAAGTGAAATAAGCCAGGCACAGAAAGACAAATACTGCATTATCTCACTTAAATGTGAACTTTCAAAATGTGAACACATAGAAGTACGGAGTAGAATTATGGTTACCAGGGACTGGAGGGGTGGGGCGTGGATGGGAAAAATTAGATGTTGATCAAAGAGTACAAAATTTTGGTGAGACAGAAGAAATAAGCTTCAGTGACCTATTGCACAGAATGATGACTATAATGAATAATAATGCATTGTATATTTCAAAATTGCTAAATGAGTAGATTTTAAGTGTTTTCACCACAAAAAAATGATAAGTATGTGAGGTGATGGATTTTTAAAATTATTTTGATTTAACATTCCACATCGTAAACATATATCAAAACATTATGTTGTACCCCATACATAGACATAGTTATTATCTGCCAATTGAAAATAAAAATTTTAAAAATTGCTCTACTTCTATTAGGGCAAGTAAGTTTTCATCTTTATACCTTTATTAGTCATCTTTTAAATCAAGTTGTAAACCTCTAGTGTATAAGACTTTTGTGGATATTAAGTGAGAATAAGCACTTATAACATACAATAGAGTTTAATACACCAGTTTTATTGTTATCAAAAAGATCTGATCAGGGATTAGGTATACTAGTGAATAAAGAGAAGAGCAAAGTCACAGAATGCAATATCTTATAAAAGCCATAATTAAGAAGAGAGCATTTTTTTTGTTTTAACTACGAGAATGTAATTATGTACATCACATCAGTAATATTGAATGGAAATATGCCTGCATTAGTCTGCTTAGTTCTTCTTAACCTTAAACACATTGTATCTGTGTGTATATGATGCCCAATAGCCAACTGAGAAAGTGAAAAAAATTTAGTGAAAAACTGAGTATTTACAAAGCTTAGCTAGTGGGTTAATAAAGTTATAGACTCTTTGGCTACATTTTCTGTTTTCATCTGGAGGTGTTTATGATCACACCTGAAGTCCTATTCACACAAAGAAAGAATAAAGCATTTGTGATTTCACTAATTGTCTTAGTGGGTTTCTAAATGTTCAGGTTTACCCAATCTCTTAATGGTAGACTATTTTAACCTGTGTTTAATTGAAAGAAATAGAATCTGTGCATTTGCCCCCACCCTTCATTGATATACTTGATAGGCATTTAATTTCTGTGTGTTCTTTCTAGTGTTAAAAGGTATGTGAATTGCCTTTTCACGTGCTTTCAAAAAATTCAAACTAAAGTATATAGTTTCTCGACTCACTGGTTGACAGTGTTTGTTTTTTATAAAAATATCCCAGACTTGCTGAAAGTTCAAAATAACTCAAATTAAGTCTATCCATTGAAAATCCCCTCTAGATATATAATTTCACCCAGACAAAAATGACAAATCTCCTGCCATCAGTAAATTAGAGGTAGAAAGGACCAACTACATTATTACGTTCATTCAAATAGCAAGAGAGGAATGTACCTGACAGTACATTATTTTGGTATATAATTTATCTCATAACAATATTTGGAAAAACTTCCAATGTTCCTGCTAAATTGTCATGTGTCAGGGTGACTTATTTATTTTTATTTTTAGCTCTTCTCTAACGTGAAGAGTGTGAATGTATAAATTAGCCAATCTGATTGACACATGCAGAGTGAAACGGAAGGAGCAGTGGGGGAGAGATAACGGGGCTGAGGAAAAAAATGTCGGGTTTTACTTCCTACAGTCTGTATTCAGTTCCATACCCTGTCATTTATAGCTCTCTGAACATAGGTGAAAGTGCTGAGTGCATAATGGGCACTTAATTCATGTTTCTCCTGATAACTTGGTTATCTGGTATTTCAGTGAATTTGACCAAAACATCCTTTTTATATCCTGTATGCATAAAAAGGTATATCATACATACATGTCTTATATGCATACCTTATATGTATGTTATGTACACATATCATTTGGCTTAAGGTATAGCAGGTGATAGATTAGAAGTGTTGAAACAACTTGTGATTCTAAATAATTCATGGGAGTATTAACAAATTTTTGTAACAAACTTTAATAATCTTTTCAAAATGTATATATATACTGGATCCTGAATCTTTGGTCGTTTTTTTAGGTATGATTTTTTCTTTTTATCCAGCAGATATAGATTTCTAAGAGCAAAAACTATTATTTTCCCTTTTTTCTTTTTAATATCTTCTACAACACCTCTGGCACAATACTGAAAACACATAGTACTTACAGTCATGGAATAAAAGCAGTTTTATATAAAAAACGATTCTAATATAAAACTATAAAAATAACTGGAGGGCACCATGACCCATCAGGTGACCTGAGCACTCTCTTTTGTTAACCTATTTTCTATCCTTGAGCTATGAAGCTACTTTCCACCCCCAACCCTAGTGCCTGAAAGAATTTCAGGTGACTGCCAGTCACCACTTTTCTCTGTAGCTGAGTCTAGAATTTAAGGCACCTACTCATTGCAAACCAGAGCTTTTGAAGGTTCCTTCCACTTTAGTTTCAGAGAAATTTTCTCACGCTTAGAAAGATACCATTTTAAGGTCAGATATCTCAGATGGAAAATCACTAATACAAAAATCACTCATTTCTCCTCTCACTCTCCCCTCTCCCATTAAGGATGATTTTTTTTTTTTCTGCCTTCATGTACCTTGCTCATTAGCCGTCTATCATTTTTAGGGTTTTCTGTTTTTCAGGTGCTATGATAGGTTCTTGAACAAGAGTGAAACGTGCCAATTGACTTGTGGTCACTAAGAGACTCTTTGAATCACTCCTTCCTCTTAGCTTCTGTTTATGTTGTGTACCCCTCTAATGAATGACTTCTTTTTTCCTGTTATATGTTTGGCATCCAATATTTTTCTCCAAGCACAACTTTGAGATATCATGATCTCACTTTGAGATATCACTGAACTCAGAGAAATCTGTATATCAGATATACACTGGCTAACCCCAAGATACATCTCTGGCCTCTTATTGGCACTGAGCTTCAGGTTCATCAATGTAACTTCCTATTCCCTACTTCTCCATGCATCTCAAAATCAAATTGACCCTTGATATCATCCCCTAAAACTTGCTCCTTCCACAGGTCTCCTCATCTTAGTAAATGGCTTTTTCTCTTCTGTTGTCAAGGCAAAAATCCTTGGAGTCTATTAACTTTTCTTGTTGTGTCAGTTATTAATCCCGTCTCTACTTTTAAACCACTGCTACCACCCTCATCTTCATGAACCACTGTTGTATAGTTTTTTACCGCTGCATAACAAGTTACTACTACATTTGCAGCTTAAAGCAACATACATGTATTCTCCCATGGTTTTGTAGGTCTGAAGTCTGGGTAAAGCCTTACTAGGTAGTCTGCTTGAGAGTTTCAGTTCTTTAGGTTCCAGTTCTGGCATTGACTTCCGTGGCAGCAGTCTCAGAGTCTGAGGCTGAACTGAGGAAAGATTTTCTTCAAAGTGCCTTTAGCTTGTTTGTTTTTTTGCTAGAGGCTGCCCTCATCAACTTGAGGCCTCCTGTTGATGCTTGCCACAAGGGCTTCTTCAACATGACTGCTTCCTGCCTGGAAGCTCACTTCTTCAAGGCTAGTGATGGACCATCTCCCCAGTGACTCTGCTAGTAAGATGGTAAGGTAATTTTGGTAGTGACCAGCCATTATCTTTGCCATCTAATCTTGTCTCACCATAGGGATGTCACCTCTCAGCTTTGCCACATTTTATTGAAAACAAGTCAAAGATCCACACTTAAGGGGAGGAAATAACACAAAACTGTAAAAACCAGGAGATAAGGATCAATGGGAGTCATTTTAGGGATTGTCTTCCACAACTTTCATCTCTTGCCTGGATTTTTGAAATAGCTTCCGGACTTACTTCTGCTTCTTCCCTCTATCACCTCATTCAACAATTTGAATGATTTTTTTTTCCAAAAAATTAAGCCACAAAACATTCAGAGCTCACAACCTTGAATGGTTTTTCGTTTCAATCACAGTAAAAGTCCATGTCTTTACAAGGTCATTCAAGATCTTTTACCTCTCTGATCTTATCTTCAGAGGGAACTGACTCTTCCCTGTCTGGAGTGTTCTTTCCAAGTTATCCATATGTATTACTCCCTTACCTCTTTTAAGTCCTTGCTTAAACATTACCCTCTCAGTGAGAACTTGAACCCCAACCCTTCATGGGGAAATTGTGACCTCTTTCTCTTCCCCTCACTCAGTTATTCCTTTTCTTTTCTCATTTTCCTCTTAGCACTTGTCATTATCTAACAGCATATACAACTTTATTTTAAAATTTTCTTTTGTTCACTGCTTCCTCTTGAACATAAAATTGTATACCTAACCTGAATTGTACTCCACATCTTTATAATTTAAAAAAAAAGCTATTCTATTTCCTGCTACATCTCCAGCACCTAGATGATACCTTTTACACAGTAGACACACAACAAATACATGTTGACTAAATGAGTAAATACATCTCAGTTAGGCTTCAATTCCTTGATAGAGACTTCTTGTTACCCAAACTCATGGAAATATCTCATGTCATAAAAATTCTGTTGAAATCATTTTGTTGTCTGGGTTTGGTGGCTCAGCATGTAATCCCAACATTTTGGGAGGCTGAAACGGGTGGATTGTCTGAACCCGCAGGTTCGAGACTAGCCTTGGAAACTTGGTGAGACCTCATCTCTACGATAAATAAAAAATTGGCCGGGCATGGTAGTGCACACCTGTAGTTCTGGATACTGGGAAGGCTGAGGCGGAAGGATCAACAGAGCCCAGCAGATTGACGCTGGGATGGCCATGAGTGTGCCACTGCACTTCACCCTGGGCAACGGAGTGAGATTTCAACTCAAAAAAAAAAAAAAAAAAGAAGAAGAAAAAGAAAAAGAAAGAAATAATTTTGTTTCAATTTTTTTATTTTAAATTTTTTTCATATTTGTACATGTATACGTAGTCTATTTCTTTAATCATTTTGGAGACTCTTGAGAGTAGGAACAGTAGCTCAAATTTCAGAATGGATTATGTTGACTTTCAGTAATTATTTGTTCATTGATTTTGAAACTTACACAATAAGGACTGGTTGAATGATATTTTAATATGCAAATGTATGAACTTCTTTGTAGATGCTCTATTTTGTTATCACATGAAAAACTAAAGTACCTCAGTCCTTGCTCAAGAGGTTTACTTATATAGGACCCTTCTTGGCTGATCAAAAGTTTTTCCTACTATACAAAATTTAAGGGATCAGATAATGGTTCTAGAGTTGTCCTTATCCTTAATCCCTGTGTTAACCTGTTATACTATCTCAATTTGTTATGATATAGTGTTTTGCAAACATGTTATAGGTGAGCTAATTTGTTGTGCTACCTTCTGCAATATTTCTAACAGATGGATGGTTAATGCCATAGTCACATTGTTTATAAAATAAATCAATGGTCATGAAACTAAAAAAAAAATCTCATAATGACACAAAATGAAAGCTTTGATGTGTCCTTTGTGGGGAAATATTCTTTTTTAATGTTTTAAACTGCCTCATTGAGTTACAATTTACATATAATAGACTTCCCACATTTAAAATGTACAATTTGATCGCTTTTGGCAAATAAAGTTTACCCACTTAAAGTGTACAGTTTTATCACTTTTGGAACATGAATACATCCATGAAATCTTCATCACAATCAAGATGGTTAATATATCCATAACCCATCAAAGTTTCTTCGTGTTTCTTTGTAATCCCTCTCTATAGTACCCCTTCAATGTTTCTCTGTCCTCTGGTTTCCCAGTAAACACCGATCTGTTTTCTGTTACAATAGATTAGCTTGCATTATTTGGCAGCTTTTATAAATGGAATCATACGTATATACTCTTCTGTCTGTCTTCATTCTCTCAGGATAATTATTTTGAATTTCATCCATGTCATTGAGTGTATCAACACCTTTTGATTGCTGTGGTGTGTAACATCATATGACTATGCCACATTTTTTTCCCACTTACTTGGTGCGCATTTAGGTTGTTTCAAGTTTTGGGGTTTTGCAAATAAATTTTGTATTTATTTGTGTATTTGTGTCCAAATCTTTCTATAAACATAAATCAAATGGTTTTCCAAAGGAGTGTACTGTTTTATATTTCTACCAGCAACATATAAGAATTAGGTTGCTTCACCTCCTCTTCAACACTTGATATGTCAATCTTTTAATTTTAGACACTATGAAAGGTATAAATGGTACCTATTATGCTTTTAGTTTGTATATTCCTAATTACTAATGATGTCGCACATCTTTTCATATGCCTATCTGATATCTGTATATGTTCTTTGGTGAAATGTCTTTTCAAATTTTTTACATAGTTTTTCACTTGAGGTTTTTGCTTTTATCATTGAATTTTGAGAGTTGTTTATACATTCTGGATTCAAGTTCTTAATAACATATATGCCTTCCAAATATTTTCTTCCTGTCTAAAATTGTCTTTTTCTCTCAACAGTATCTTTTGAAGAGCAGACGTTTTAATTTTATGAGCTCCCATTTATCACATAAAAGTTTTTGAATCATGTGTTGTATCAGACCAATGTTTTTTATTTTTTAAAATTTTTATTCAAAAGATGTAGGGTACAATTCAGGGTTTTGCAGGTACCCTTGTTGATGAGGTGGGCCCCCTCGCCCCAGCAGATTCCCACTACTGCCAATCCTGCCCCCGCCCCCCAGCAGTTTCCCACTATTACCAATCCTTTTCTTACAGTATTACAATAATTGTTCAAGGACCGCTTATGAGTGAGAACATGTGATACTCAGTTCTTTGTTTCTGTGATAGATCTCTCAATACTATAGACTCTAAGTACATCCAAGTTACTGTGAAGTTCATAATTTTGTCCTTCTTTATGGCTGTGTAATATTCCATCATGTGTATGTACCACATTTTTTAAAATCCAAGATTTTTTCGATGGGCAGCATGTTTGGTTCCATGTTTTTGCTATTGTGAACAATGCTGCAATAAACATACGTGTGCAGGTATCTTTTTCATAGAGTGATTATGTTTTTCATTTTAGATAGCATGAATTAAGAATACATAATTTATTTAAGATACACTTTAACATAGAAATACAGTAACTAGGAATGAAACTATAGCCCAGTTAGTTTTTATGTGCCTTTGACTTCTAAGTGAATCTCATCCAACTTGATTAATATATTGTATTCTTAATTTTAACTTATTTATACTCATGAGTATTTTCCGTAGTCAAGCATTTCTCAGTTTTGGTACTATTGATATTTTGGGCCAGATTATTTGTCATCATAGGAACTCTCCTGTTCTTTGCAGGGTATTTAGCAGCATCTCTGGCCTTTCTCCACTGGAGTTCAATAGGATCAAAAATGTCAATCAAAATTGTCTCCAGAAGCCGGGCTCGGTGGCTCAGCCTGTAATCCCGCACCTTTAGGAGGCTGAGGTGAGTGGATTGCTTGAGCCCGCAGGTTCGAGACCCACCTGGGTAAGCGAGACCTCATTCTACAAAAAATCAGCCGGGAGTGGTAGCGCGCGCCTGTAGTTCCAGCTACTTGGAAGGCTGAGGCGGAAGGATCGCTGGAGCCCAGCAGGTCGAGGCTGCGGTGGCCGGGAGCAGCCACTGCACTCCAGTCTGGGCAACAGAGTGAGACTCCAACTCAAAAAAAAAAAA
>CAUYQG010025259.1:0-18327 GCA_963574415.1 Tarsius wallacei | reverse complement strand
GTCGAGTCACCAAGTCAGCTGACACCCAAGAACCAGTTCTCCCAGTAGCTGAACTCTGTGTAGACAGAGGAGATTTCCACATATTATTGTGTGAGAAACACAGCCAAGAAACCTCAGTGTGAGCTCAGACACAAACTTTCCCTGCTGAATGACTTAAGGAAATGGGCATTGGCATTGGTGTTACTGCTGACCAACAGGAACCACTTATTACTCACAGAATTCAGCTCAGGAACAAATTGTAGCGTGGGATCAGGGAGGGACTTGTTTCTCTGATCGGTGGTTTTCTCTCCTCACCAAAATATTTCCTGATTATAGGGCTTCTCATTTTCTCTCTCTCTCCCTTCCTCCCTTCCTCCTTCCCTCTCTTTCAGCTCTACTTTCTCATGTCCTCAAACAAACTAGAAAGAGGAAAGGGAATCCCTCTATTTGCAGGTTTGATGTCATCTGTCATTAGGATTTTTCATTTTTCTTTTAACATGTTCTTCTATGGTCATTTTACCTTCTTGACAAATAAATAATTCTAAGGAATCTCACTGCCCCTTGTTTGAATGTCATTGGCTGGATCATATCCCGCTCCAAATCACATATGCTGAAGCCCTAAACCCAATGACTCTTTATTTGAGAAAGCCTGTGTGGGTGATTGTCCTATGGATCATGTATGTAAAAATATGGGTTTAAGCTAGGTAGGAACAAGAATATTCTTCCATGGGAATGAAAGCCAAGGAAACACCTGGAAAGATCTCATTATATCTGGTGGAATAAAGATAGGGATATTTCCAAAATTTTCAGTGTTCACACATAAGTTGCATCAACAGATCGAGAAGAAGAAAGGGAGTTAGAGTCATAACAGAGAAGTAAAAATGGATGAGAATGAAAATATAATATATCTTTGCAGGGCTGCCATATGGCAGATGCCAGAGTGTAGCATATTCAACTGCTTCATTATTCTGGGTACCTGGCTGAGACTTTTTGGCATTCCTTTTAAGGCAAGTCTGATAGTTAGGACTTCAGTTTTTGTTCTTTGGGAAAATTATCAAATATTAATTTATTTTTTTTAGATATGTGGGGTACAAGTCGGGATTACTTACATAAGAAGACGTTGTGCTGGAGAAGTTTGAACCTCCAAAATGGCTCTTGCTATTCATGATTTAGGACAAGATACCCTTGATTATTCTACACGCCCCCTCCCTTTCTACCTCCCCCCCCCGGCAGTGTCCATTGACTGCCAATACTACAGTGTGGTAATATGATAAATATTATGAGTGAGAACATGTGGTACCCTGTTCTTGGTTTCTGTGATAAATCAGTTAGTATGATGGTCTCCAATTCCATCCGATTTGCTGCAAGTTCATGCTTTTGTTCATTTTTGTGACTGGAATGCTCCATTGTGTATACGTACCAAATTTTCTTTATCAAGTCCACTTTTGCTGGGCAGTGGGGTTGGTTCAGTTTTTCCTATTGTGATTAGTGCAGCTGTAAACATGCATTACAGGTGTATTTTTTGTAGAATAATTTATTCCTCCGGGTATTCTTCCAGGAGAAGTATTGCTGAATCTTATGGAAGGTCAATTTTTAGCTCTTTTAGGAAGTGCCATACTTCTTTCATAGAACTAGCCTGTAGTCCCAAAAAGAGTGTGGAAGTGTTCATCTTGCTTTACACCCTTATCAGTATCTATTTATTTATTGATGTGGACCATCCTTACTGAAGTTAGGTGGTATCTCATTGTGGCTTTGATTTGCATTTCTCTGATGATTAGTAAGGCTAAGCATTTTTTAATTTATCTGTTGCTTGCTGGTATATCTTTTCTTCAGAAGTGTTCATTTACATTCTTTGCACACTTTTGGATGAGATTTTTTCCCTGTCAGCTCATTTTATTGCCTTGTATATTAGCCCTTTGTGAAATACATAATTAGCAAATATATTTTGTACCCATTCTGTGAGTTTTATCCCCTCTCTCATTAGTTTATTTTGCTGTGCAAGAGCTTTTCAGTTTGAAGAGATCCCATTTGTCTATTTTACCTTTTATCATAATTGCTTTGGGGATCTCATCAAGAATTGATTGCCTACTCAAATATGCATAAAGATATTTTCTTTGTTTTCTTCTAGAATTCTTATAGTTTGACATTTTATGCTTAGGTTTTGATCCATTTTGAGTTGATTTTCTATACTGCAATAGGTAAGAATTCTGTTTCATTCTTTTGCATGTGGTAATGCAGTTTTTCCAGTACCATTTAATAAAGATGGTCTCCTTTCCCCAATGGTTATTATTGGTGGTACTGATATAAGAATAGACATATAGGCCAATGGAACAGGACAAAGATTTTGGAAGCAAAAACACCATCTCTCAATATATTCATCTTCAAGATGGACTAAGGCTTAAATGTAAGCACTAAAATTGTAAAAATCTTAGAAGTGTGATACCGTCCACTTCGTTTCTTTTGCTGAGGATTGTTTTGGCTCTTTGTGCTCTTTTTGTTTCAATGTGAATTTCTGTATTGTCGTTTAGAGGCAGGTCTGAGAAAGATGAGGCTGATCATTTGATGAGTATTTCATTGAATCTGTAGATTGCCTTGGGGAGGATGGACGTCATGACAATATTTATTATTTCCATCCATGAACATGGATTGCTTTTCCATTTGTTTGTGTCTTCCTTGATTTCTTTGAACAGCATTTGGTAGTTCTTGTTGTAATGATTTTTCACTTCTCTGGTTAGGTGGGTGCCAAGGTATTTTATTCTTTTTGAGTGACTATTGTGAATGGATGTTTGGTACTTTGCTTGTTGCAGGTGTATAAAAATTTACCTATCCTTTGCACATGAATTTTGTATAACAAGACTTTACCAAAGTCTATTAGAAGTGCAAGAAAACTTTTGACAGATTTTAAAATATAAAATCACATTGTTCACTAGAAGGGATAACTTGACTTCCTCTTTTCTTTTTTGTATATGGTTTATATTATTCTCTTGCCTGATTGCTCTGACTAGTACTTCCAATACTATGTTGAACAGGAGGGGTGAGAGTGGGCATCCTTGTCTAACTCTCTTCCCAATGCTTCCAACTTCTGCCCATTTACCAAAATATTGACTGTAGGTTTATCACAGATGGTACTTACTGTTTTGAGAAATTTTTCTTCCATACACATGTGCACTTGTTTTTTCTGCATCTAATGATATAATCGTGTGGTCCTTAGTTTCACATCTGTTTGTGTGCTGAATTAAGTTTATGGTCTTGCAAATGTTGAACCCACTCTGCATTCCAGGAATGAAGCCTACTTGGTCATGGTAGATGATCCTTGAGATATGATTTTGTTAGATTTAATTTGCAGCATTGTTCACTATAGCAAAAACTTGAAACCAACTGTGCTGCCCATTAAAAAAGGACTTGATTAACAAAATGTGGTACATATATACAATGAAATAATATGCAGTCATAAAGAAGAACAAAATCATGAACTTTGCAGCAACCTGTATGGACTTAGCATCTACAATATCAAGTGATCTTTCACAGAAGCAAACAATTGCTTATCACGTGTTCTCACTCATAAGTGGACTTTAGACAACTCTCATAATACTGTAAGAAAACGACTGACAGTAGCTGGAAACTGTAGGGAGCCGGGGAGTTGGGATTGGCAGTTGTCGGAAACTGCCTGAGGAAGGGGGGCCACACCTCATCGACAAGGGTACCTACAGAATGAATATTTGTATATCTAACCCCGAATTGTACCCCACAATTTTGAAATAAAATTTTTAAAAGTGAAAAAAAGAGAAAGTATTCAGGTAATTGAGAAAGATGGAATTCTCCCAAAATCATTTATGAAGTTAATGTTACACTGCTACCAAACCAGGTAAAGACTCAACAAAAAAAAGAACTACAGGCAGATATCACATATGAACATAGATACAATGATCCTCAACAAGATTCTAGCAAATTGCATCCAGAAACACATCTCAACAATTATCCACCATGACCAAGTAGGCTTCATCCCCGGGATACAAGACTGGTTCAACATTTGCAAAACTGTAAATGTAATTAAATACATCAACAGATGTAAAAACAAGAACCACATGATTATATAATTAGATGGAATAAAGGCTTTTGATAAAATCCAGCATCCCATCTTTATAAAAACTCTTAAACAACTTGGTATAGAAGGAACATATCTCAAAATAGTAAGCTCAATCCATGATAAACCTACAGGTAGCATATATCTAAGTGGACAGAAGCAGGAAAAATTCACCTTGAACACTGGAACAAGACAAGTTTGGCCACTCTCCCTTCCCGCGTGTCCAACATTGTGGTGGAAGTTCTAGCTAGAGAAATTAGACAAGAGAAGGAAATCAGAAGTATCAAAATAGGAAAACAGGAAGCTAATTTTCTCCTCTTTGCTGGCAATATGACCCTAAACCTTGAAAATCCAAGAGAATCTGTCAAAAACTTGCTTGCACCAATAAAAGACATTGGCAAAGTCTCAGAGTACAAAATAAATGTGCAAAAGACAGCTCCATTCTTATACTTAAATAAGAAGCTGGCAGAAAACCAAATAAAAAGCATAAAACCCTCTACAGTAGCCACAAATAAATGAAATACCTTGACAACTTCTTAACCAAAGAAGTGAACAAACTTTACAATGAGAACTACAAAATAATTCTCAAAGATATCTATGAAGACACAAACAAATGGAAATATTTTCAATACTCTATGCTAGGAAGAATCAACATCATTAAGATGTCCATCCTACCAAAAACAATTTACAGATTCAATGCAATATTCATGAAAGTACCAAGATCATTGTTCTCTGACCTGGAAATGACAATACAGAAATTTATATGGAAACATAAATAACCACGAATAGCCAAAACAATCTTTAGCAGAATAAACATAGCACTTTGAGACATAAAACTTTATTATAAGGCTGTAACAATCAAAACAGCCTGGTATTGGTGCAAGAACGGTCATACAGACTAATGGAACAGTACAGAGATTCGAGAAGCAAAGCCTCAATTTCTCAATCAACTCATCTTTGAAAAAGACTCCAACAACAAACACTGGGGAGAGGGAAACCTATTCAGTAAATGATGTTGTGAAAACTGGTTTATCACATGCAGAAGATTTATGCAAGACCCCTACTTATCACCATTCATAAAAATTAACTGATAACGGATCAAAGAACTAAATGTAAAACCTCAAGCTATAAGAGGCTTAGAAAATGCAGGAGACATCCTTAGGGATTTTGGACTGGCAACCAATTCCTGATCAAAATCCCAAGTGCCAATGCCATAAGAGATAAGGTAGACAAGTTGAACCTTCTCAAACTGACTAACTTCAGCAAAGGAAAAGAAACCATCAAGAGAATGTGGATACAGCCCATGGAATATGAAAAAAATATATATTTTAACTGTATATCTGACAAAGGCCTAACATCTTGTATCTACAAGGAACTCAAACGTGCTGAATAGAAAAAAAAAAAAGCAGGCTCATTAAGACGTGGACAAAAGTATGAACAGATATTTCTCAAAAGAAGATTTAAGGGAGGCAACAGACATATGAAAAAGTGCTCAGGCTCACTAATCATCCGGGAAATGGAAATCAAAACCACATCAAGATACCACCTAACCCCAGTAAGACTGGCCATCATTAATAAAACAACCACAGATGCTGATGAGGATGCGAAGGAAAAGGAACACTTCTACACTGCCCATAGGAAAGCAAACTAGTGTAACCTCTTTGGAAGACAGTGTGGCAATTTCTCAAAGAAGTAGAAATTGACCTTCCATATGACCCAGCATTCCCCCTATTGGGAATATACTTAGAGGAACTCAAGTCATTCTACCAAAAAGATACCTGCACAAGCATGCTACTTGCAGCTCTATTCATAATAGCAAAAACATGGAACAAAACAAGTTGCCTATCAAAGCTGGACTGGATGTAAAATATGACACATATGCACAATGGAATAATATACAACCATAAAGAACAAACATATGGACTTCGTAGCAACATGGATGGATTTTGAGTCTAACATATTATGTAATCTATCTCAGAAAAAAAAATCAGAGTGCCATATGTTCTCACTTATTAGCAGACCTTGAAAAATTATCATAATACTGTCAGAAAGGGATTGGTAGTTGTGGGAAACTTCCAGGGAAGGGAGAGGCACATACCTCCCCAACAAGGGTATCTGTATAATGAGCATTTGTACACCTAACCCTGAATTGTACACCTAACTCCACATCTCTAAAATAAAAAATTAAATGTTAAAAATATATAAAATGTAAATAAATAAATAATATTTTTTAAAAAAAGAAATAGGGAAGGAATAATGGCCGATAATGCCCTTAAAAAGAAATTTCGGAGACTATTTGATAAATATAGTCTAGCTATTTTCAAATGTTTTGATCATTAGTCTGGATAATGCCAAATGTAAGAGTCAGCAAATGTAAAAATCACAGCTCCTCAGAATTTTGATAAAATGACTTATTTAAGCATCATCAGTTATTGGGGATTATCAGACTTCAATTTTGAAATAAATAAACAAAATGAATTTAGAAGAAGGAAAAGGACAGTGCAGATGAAAGAAATAATCAATATTGCTATCACGATTTGATAACTGCTTGTTGTATGCATTCCATTTGTACTTTGTAAACAGCATAAAACAATTATACCTGGCCATGGTTCAATATGGCTGATATGGAGAGTTTCTGTCTCTGGATATAGAAAAATATGATTGAGCCAAAGTAAGGAGCGGCCTTTAGCCAGTTATTCTATACCCATCAGTCATAAATATTAGAGATCTGATTGAGATAGGACTAGAAACCTCAAAGATCTATTGTCATTCAAACTGGCATTAGCTGATTTCTAATAAACTGTCTCTGAATTAAAGATGTGAACATATTTGAAATTAATTGTTTCAGTTTTCTTTCTGAGTGTTGCTCCTAGAATAATTAAAACATGACATGTACTGAAGGTCTGGGTGACCAGGGCATAGAATATTCATATCCCGAGTTTACATCTGGGTCTGATGAACATCCACAGCTAGCTATGTTTCTAATTCCTTTGAGCATCTGTAAAGTCATCTTTTTAAAAGCACCTTGCTCCTCTTTCTAAATTCCTTGATGAACAACACAGAGTGTTTAAAAGTGCCTGAAATAGCCTGAGGAAGTAAAATCGTTTATATGGGTACAATCTCAGCTTCAAGGACAAAAGTAATTAATAAATAGAAGAGCATTTCCAAGTTCACTTCTAAAACTTGTCATTTCATTACTGTCTTGGCCGTAGTACAACATGATGATGGTCTTTATTGTTTAATTACGATGAAACTGCCATAAAATGTTACTGATATAAAGAAAAAAATGAAAAGCAAAAAATCCCAGCAGCTACAACGTCTTATGAAACATAGAATAAAGCTTGTTTGTTATAGTTTTGATTAAAAATAAAAGAAATTCTAGCCTCTCATTAGAGATAAAAGAAGGTTTATTGGGCAATTATAAAGCAAATTGCTTTTTTATTGCCTAAAATATAGACATGTTACTAGAAATTATGACTGACCCTATGCTTAAATGGATTATAATTTACTTTAAATCATTTTAGTTGTATAATCATCATACAGTTCTTAAAAAATAAATTTTTCTTTGGTTTATTATACATATAATAACTACACGACTTTGTGTTTCTAAAACTTTAAATTTCTTCTAAAAATTATAAATACATTTTCAGAAAGATTATATGAAAAATGATGTGCCTATTTTATTGTGCAATAGAATAAATAAAAGAGTAGTTTCTTTTCAGAATGCGCATGTGGACTTAAATCTTTTATCCTCATAAAAATTAGAGCTTAAAATATGGCTAAATTGTTAAAACACATGTTGGAAAAATGAGATTGCTTTCATAACTATCAGGACAATTAATAAGCCACACACTAATTTATGGTACTTAAATCCATATGTGTGTGCATATGGTACTTAAATCCATATGTATGTCTCTCCCCAGATAAGAATCAAATTGAAAATTCATTATCACCTCTGAGACAGGTTCATATCCAATTTTACCTTTAAAAATTTTCCTATCTCTATGAAATATTTTTAGCAGAGAGATTTTTCTTGTTAATCATATAGGGAGATTTGCCTATGTTAATCTCTAAATGTCCTGAACTTGTTAAACTTGGAGACTCCTGGAAAGCTCTTTGACAAAAAACAAAAAAAGAGAGAATCATTATCAAAAGTACATGGTGAAACAAGGCAGTGTTCCCACCTGACTTTCTTCTGAATTTGTGCCACATTCTCATTGCCAAGGTGCCTGAGTACAGCCACTGGCACCATCCTCTCTCTGTCTGTTGAGTAGCACTAACATGAACTGTCAGAGATGCTATATGATCAACAGTGGATAAGCAAGAGACCCCTGACAGAGGTTTGATGACCATAAAATAAGAGTTTTGTGATTGCCTTTACATTCAAACTCTGGGACAGATGGAGAGGATATTACTTCTAGATCTCAACTAATTGAAATTGTGGAAATTTTCAGTAGATATTTTTCTTATTAGTGTTTTAAGCAATTATGGAGAGAATTGATCAGTGCAATTTTCCTTCTTCACAGAGAAAATATTTTATTGCTATTGCACTTTAGTTATTCAAATTCAAATCAGGTTTCTCATCACAGATGTGCTGTTTGTGAAAGAGACACTGCAATAAGTAGGAGACCATCCTCCTAAATCAAGTTCCATTTTTCAGTGGTCTCATTGCAAAATAACATGGTATTAAAACAACAGTTAGAATAAAAAACAATTGTAGGAAATAATAATAAACAAGATAATATAAAACTGGTAGCATGGTTGAGTGAAAACTGTCCTTTTTGTTTTTTATGATATGCCTGATATACCTTTACAACTGTTAATATGCTAAAAAGAGTGGAGGCTAGGTAGCCTCCACTCCAGAGATTGACATCTCTTTTCTGCTTAAGGGAGGATTGGGAGAAAGGGAGGTTTTTTTTTCAGCACACATTGTCTTTTGCAGGAAATTTGCCAGACCTTTTAATTTACAAATTTATGAGCTGAAAGATGGCCTTATTATTATTTATTTGGTTTTGGTTTGTTATGGAATGGTGTTGGCCTTCTGCCTTTGACAGGGAAAATTACCTGGAAATTTAAACACACTTTCCTGCTTGAAAAAAGCAGTAATACTCTAAACAAAGAAGTTACCTTGTTTCCCATCTAATGTTTGATTAGTAAATTTTATGTCTGGGAGTAAATTGCAAATTCTTTAGCAGTTTGGCATTGAAAAGCATGGCAGTTGATTACAAACTACTGTAGGTGACTAATATTTTAAATACAATTTTAGCTTTTACAATATATGTTCACAAAAACAATTTTCCTGGTGTGCAGGCAGTTCAAGAGGAGGGTTTTGTTCCTGAAGCTTTTGTTACTAAGCCCACCTTAGAGAGACTGAATTGAGAACCTGAAGTTTTTAAGTATTAAAAGTTTTTAAAGTATACTGTTAAAACACAGATTTACAAGTCAATGTAAACGTTGCTTATTTAATCAACATGGTAATTCAAAGATCTTGAAAGGTAAAAAAAAAGTTATAATTGAAGATAGCATTTTGTAGCAAAGACAGCAGGCAGGCTAAGTGAATTTGCCTTTTACTCCCCCCCTTGTTGCTGTATATAAGATAAAATCATTTTTGAGATTGTTAATTAAGAGTCTTGTGTTTTGGTCTCTGAGTAGTATTTTTACCATTTTATTACACATTCTAACCCTTTATCTTTGTTTTATAATTTCCTCCTTTAAATAATCAGTCTGTTTGTTATGTAGGACAAAAATTTGTTATACAAGATCCTTTTCTATACAAAATTATTTTCTTTTCTTTACATCCTTCCTAATTAAAAATACTTTCATATCAACAACTTTTTACAATATGATTCCTTTCCTTTCTGGTTTGTTTCTCTTTTTTTTTTTTCTTTTTATGGGAAACATTTTACATTTAGAATTAAAAATACCCTTTTAGTAACATTTAATTTTTGTTTTATTTTAAGGTATGGAGTACATTTCAGGGTTAGGTATACAAATGTTCATTATTCAGGTATCTTTGTTGAGGCGGTGTTTTCCTTTCTCCCAGTAGATTACCACAATACCAATTACGCTTCCATCAACACCCCCCCAGCATTTTCCACCACTGCCAATCCTTTTCTTATAGTATTAAGATAATTGTTCAAGGTCTACTTATGAGTGAGAACATGTGATAATCAGTTCTTTGTTTCTGTGGTAGATCACTCAGTATTATAGACTCTAAGTCCATCCAAGTTGCTGTGAAGCTCATAATTTTGTCCTTATTTATGGCTGCACAATATTCCATCATGTAAGTAACTTCTGATTAATGTAAGCCTATATGATTTCAACATGGGTGGCCAGGATCAAACTGTTGGTACCTGTGTTAATTAAGAAATTTGAATTTCAGCATCTTAATATTTGCCTCGAAGTTGTTGGAGGTGATAATGAGCTATGCCAGGCTCTTTAGTTTTTAAATCCTCCACAGTAGTCACCATTTCTGGGCCAGGTGTTCTCTCCTCTCTTCAGAAGTGGATGCAGCTGTGTTTCCCAATATCTCTTTGGCCTGCACAGTAGACAAGCTCCTGAAGGTGTAGACCTTCTAGGGAGTGACTGCACTTAAAGTGTCCCTGTAGACTGTACCCATAGCAACAGACACCATTAACCTTAGCAGGTTTGTCCTCACAAGATCAGTTTTGGGCTGTTAGATTTCTGCTGCAAATGGCGACTGCCGATTGAGATCCCTCATTTGGCCCACTACACCTTTTCAGGGTTCTCACTGAGCTCTTTTGGAATGGCTGTAGGCTGGATCCATCAGCTCCCAGGAAAGACACTGGGGTGACTTGCAGACATATAGTGGGATGATGATAAGTACTATAGCCTGTATCTGAAGAGCAGGTTCACTATCTCTAAGGACACTTCCAACAAACAGGTGTTCCTGACAATGACCAACATGCATTCAGAAGGCACAATCTCGTATTATTTTTCACAGAGAGCACAGAGACACAGACTAGGAAGCCACCTGCACAAGAGCCCAGGCTGGTTCTCAGTTGTGATCCCACCATACCTCTCTAGAACAAGAAACAACAGCAGAGAAGCCATTTTTTATCTAGGCCTGTGGTTCTCCTCCCCACCCAACTTACTCGGAGTCCTGCCTCCCTTACTATTCTTTACTAATGTATGACATCCCTGTGAGTAGTATTTGCAAGTAGATGCTGTATTCTATTTAACCAAGGGTCAAGATAAGAGGTTTATATGAAGAAAGAGACATGCCAATACAGCCTTATCCCTAGTGATTCCAAGCAGCGAAGCAGTTACCTTGAATCTTGTGGAGAAAAGTATCAGTCTGGGAATTCCCACGGGTTCTCATTCAGGGATCAGGACTGAATTCAGATGATGTACCACGGAGTTTGACTCCACTGGGGTTTCCATGTTGCTGTTGTAAAAGGTGATCCATGGACACTAGAGATATCAAGTGTGTGAATGAGAGAAAGAGTGTGTATTTGTGGCAGTTTCTGACTGGGATATCTCGGTATTTGTCTAATGTAAGATGCAGCTGGTAGATTCAGGGGGAGGCTTGGTCTAGCCTGGAGGGTGGTCCCTGAGACTCTCTTGTAAAGTCTCAGGATTCACTCTTCAGTGAATACAGCATGTACAGGGTGCACCAAGCTCCAGGAAAGGCACTGGAGTGGGTATCTTTTATTAGAAACAAAGCTAATAGTTACACAACAGAATAATCCGCATCTGTGAAAGGCAGATTTACCATCTCCAGAGGCAATGCTAAAAACCCATTGTATCTACACTTGAACAGTCTGAGAGTTAAGGACACAACTGTGTATTAATCTGCAAGAGACATAGTGAGGTAAATTCAGCGGGAGCCCAGACAAAAAACCTTCCACAGATGCCAATAACCACCAGCGGGCTCAGGACTACCTGGCACTGGGTTCACGTCAGAAGCTTGTGCTTAGAGATTTGAGGAATGGTTTCCTGCCGAATCTTAGACTGCCTCTCCATTTGTTCCTTGGATATCTGTCTGGATTTGCAATTCTGTAGTAACGTGTGAGTTCTCAAAATACACAATGATTTTCTCTGTTTATTTATTTGTAAATTAAGGACACATTCTCATTGCACCAAATTAGTCTGTGGCTTCAGCCTTGAACACACCCTCCAGTGAGGGTTCCCGCTGAATTTACCTCACTATGTCTCTTGCAGATTAATACACAGTTGTGTCCTTAACTCTCACCAAGTTAAGAGTCCTGAGGCAGCTCTGCTGACCCGGGGAGAGTTTACTAAGAGACTCAGGGAAGAGACCTCAGTGAGATTTTCTAACTAGAATAGTCATTGGGGGTCAGATATAAGGATGCTGGATCAGGGCCAGTGTCCTCAAAAACCTTCCACATGCCACATCTATTCTCTTCCTTTTGTAAAACTGTGCACACAACTCAGAGCTGATCTTGTGTCTGCTTGTCCTTTTAATTTATTTTCTTTCTTTCTATGCCATATTCTCACTCCTCACACCCTTTCTCCTCCTTTCCTCTGAAAATGAAGGATGTGTTTCTCTCAACTAAATCTCAGGGCTGAAAGTTTTTGCATGGATGACCCATGCTTTGGCACCTGCGGGGTCTGGGAAAGCTGAAGGGACCTTCTCACTCACCATTGCAGGATCCCTCCTGCTGTTGGGAAATGCACGTGGAAATCAGACACCATGGACATAATAATAGTTTTCCCAAAGTGGTAAACTGACGTAGAACTGACCTTGTGCTTCTCACACTATTATGGCCTGATCTTTCTCACCCTTGACATTGAGAAGAGCTGATTATAGAACCTTCATTGTGCTGTGGGCTCTGAGTGACAATGTTGTGAGGTCTAGCTAGGCACGTTGGGGTTTATAGGGCTGACCATCAGCAATGGCAGTCTTAATTTCCTGGCAGGAGCTGAAACTTCTCCCTACCATAGAGTTTCATCATCTGTCTTTTTGGTCATTGAGGATAATATTATTAACTTAAAGAAAGCTGATAACCAGCTTTCATAACATTTAATAAATATCTTCATGGCAACACATAGATTAGATTTATTTGAGTAATTGAGACTATAGCCTTGCCAAATTGAAACATAAAACATAAAACTGATTACTACCATAGTTATTTTACTGGAATCAGTCTTATATTATGTGTAATTTTGCTAAAATAGTTGAGGGTATTGGTCTTCTGCGAAGCCAATTTCAAGACTGGCTTAAGTTTGTGTGCACTTTTTAAGCACTACATCCATTCTTTTGAGAGGAAAAGCATGGAGAGTAAAATAAGGTTGAGGAAGCTGTTAGAACTTGATGGAGTTCTGTGCCTGAAGGAAGAAAATAGGGAAAGGAGATTGGTGGGTAGATGCCCTAGGTTTCTCTGTCATCCAAAGGAGGTGCAGAATGTCATTGAATAATCTTCAAGTCAATGTGTCCTCTCATGGAACCCAAGGACTCCCGGCAATGACTCTGTCTCAGATCACTATGGATCTCAGTTATGTTCTGAGAGTGGACCATGGGATATGAGGCTTCAACAAGAGTCATGGATTGGGACTCAGGGAGCAGCAACCAGCACCTGGTTCAGTGCATTGTGCTCATGTAGGTGCAGGAATGGAGGTGCTGTCTAAGGGTCCACACACTGTGAGTTTATATCCAAACACAGGCTTTTACTCTATTTTCTTGGAAAACATGTTAGGCTAATGTGCAATCTGTAAGAACTATATCATTTAGATTTAATCCAATTACATCATTCCATAATTCTGCACAATGTCCTGGCACAAAGTTGACTTTCCCATTAGTAACTTTTAAATGGACTAAGAACTTTAATTTTCCAGTTTCAATGTTTTTCCTCCATGAACATGGAAAATGCCTTCTTCTGCCTTCTCCATAGGAGTTCTGTCCCAGGTCACCATGGATGAGTCTGGTCTTGCCCTGATGAAAACCACCAAGACACTGACATTGAGGTGCACTTTCTCAGTGGACTGCTGGAATGGGTGGACTGGATCTGAAATCACTTAGGGAAGGACTGGTGTAGCTTGAACACATCTTTTGGGATGATAACAAGTTCTACAGCCCATCTTTGAAGAGCAAGCTCACCATCTCCAAGGAATCCTCGTACAACCAGATGTTTCTAACAATGACCAACATGGACCCTATAGACAGAGTCACATATTACTTACTATGCGTGAATACACAGCCTAAGGTGCCTCCTGCACAATAACCAAGGATGGTTCTCAGTTGTGATCCGACCCCACTTCTGCCGAACAGGAAATAGCAGCTGATATGCTATTTACTGTCTAGCTCTGGGGTTACCCTACACATCCAGTTGACTCAGAGACCTGCTTTCTTTCCTATTATTTACTAATACAAGACAGTTCCCTAGGACTGGTCCATTCAGGTAGATGCTGTATTCTGTTTAAGAAAGGTTCAAGATAAAAGGCTCCTGTTACCTAGGTCAGATGCATCACTGATATGTTGCAACTGGTGTCACAAGTTCAGCCCCTACGACTGTAAGAATACAAATTAGCAAAAAGTATCCTTTCCTTAAATTGAGAACTAAACTTGGAGAAGCATGTGGGCATATGGAATCATGACGAATTACAAAACTGCAGATAGTCTCTTTTCTTATAATGAATAAATAACAATATAATTGAAAATTTCACCAGTAAAATAACTTACTAAATGATAAAACAAATTGAATGGACCCTCTTCATGGGTATCTCTATTGGGTAGTACACAAATGAGTTCTCAAAAATTTCATAAGGTTGCTGCGAGGAATGAAGCTTGATTCAAGGAAATAATTAGGGCCATAGGGAGCCCTCAGATGTCCAAAAAAGTGGAAAGTCCATCAATTGGAAAGGAAATTGCCTCAGCTTGACATCAGAAACACATCTTAGTAGTTCTGATGAGGAATTTAAGGAAAAAAATCAAAATTCCATAACACATTCCTACGAAATCTCTAGTTCATGTTTGAGACTGAAAACAGAATTGCCCACAATTTTAAGAAAACCATCTCGTGATAATGAATAATTACACTCATACAAATGAACAAACAACATGGAATCAAGAACATTCAGAGAGTGAGCAGGTCAGTCTTAGGAAACAGTAGGGAAATAAAGGATTCTAGTACATTGTCAAATATGTTATTACAAACAGTTCAGTAATAATCATGAAAATAAAATTTTATTGTCAAAAAATAAAATCAAAGTAAAAATTAAACTTCCTTAAACTTAAATTTTTTTTTCTCCTAAAGTTACTGCCAACAAAAAGAATGACAAGCTGAAGAGTTAATGAAATATTTGCAAATCATGTAACCACCAATAAAAAAGTATGCAAGTTATGTAAGAATCTTCACAAGAAAATGCAAAAAAAAAGTCCACATATAAAATGAACAAAAATTTGTACAGACATTCCACCAAAGAATATATGCAAGTGATATATGAATGCCGTCTCCATTTACAATTAGATAAGTTAATATGGTGATCACGTGAAATACCACTACACAGTTTTAAAAAAGTGACTCGATTTAAAAATAAATATTGACAATGCCTATTTTGGTAAGCATGTCAATTTTCTAGTGGAAGTGCAAAAGGAGGCAGATACTCTGGAAAGAAATGAATAGCTTCTCATAAAGTTAACTGTGCCCATTAATAGAAAACTTAGAAATCTACTCCTGAGTATTTTGTACAGAGGTATAAAATTATATTCATACACACCAATATGCAAATATTTATAGAAACTTCATAGGTGCTAGATACTAGAAACAATCCCAAAGCTTTTCAAATTTGAAAGGATTTATAAACTAGGTGAATTCAATAATTAAAATAGAAAACTACTGTTAAGCACAACATTACAGGTGAATACTCAGACATTGAGAGGAACCAGTCTCAAAGACATAGTCATGGGTAACATGTAGTCACCTAGGTATACAATGGTTTAGGATGGGCTCCCTCTGTCTCCTTTCTAACTTGGCCCAGATGTTGAGCTCCATTACTTTCAGGTGGAAAGTTCTATTATTTTCAACAGGACACAGATGTTTAAATTATTCCACAGACTAAACCAAAGAAATATGGCCTCTTTCAACAAACAGGATCTCATTTTTATTCTACCCTCAGGAGAACTCCTCCAGCCATCTCCCTCCTCGGTTCTCTCCCACTCCAGCAGGTTTTAGGTTAGACTTTATCTCCAAAACATCCATTGACTCTTCCCTATTGCTTCTCACCACAACCTCTACTGTTTTTTTGTATTGATGCATAACATTTGTACATAGTTATGGTTACATGAGATATTTTACATGAACATGCAATTGTCAAAGATCAAGTCAGGGCACTTGGAGTTTTTACCACTTTGAGCACTTATCATTTGTTTGTGGTGAGAAAATTTCTAGTGCTCTGTGTGGCTACATATTTATTAAATGTTAATTTTATAAAGTGTGGCTTATTACATTACAGTTATATCTCAGATATTCTGTTATAAACTTTAAAAATACATGCGAAGGTAGAAACGGGTAGCTATATACACAGATAAACATATATAAAATGTTAGGGACTCCTGAAAATGTATATTCAAGAGTTCTGATTCTTTATTTTCTGTTTTTTTCCCCAAGAATACTAACATTTTATTGAAGCAATAATAAACAGTGTTAGAAAATTAGGAAAACAACATTCTCATATATTTTTGGCAAATGAAATGGTGAAGCTTTTGGAAGGAAAGGTTAGTACTCTGATTAAAAATTTCAAATATTTCATTCCTATGACCTTAGAACTTCACTTATGAAACTAGACCCGATAGGAAAACATGACAAATGTAAACCCATGCACAAACATATGAAGTACATGAAGTATATTTTATATATAACACAGAATTGGTGTACAAATACATATATGTTATGGTTATGATATATGTATGTTAAATATATATACCTATGTTTCACATATTTTGATATTTATTACAGAATTGTCATATCAATAGGTGGAGATATTCTAAACACCAATTAATATGGAAATAGTGAAATTGTCATGCCTACAAAATAATGCGTATGGAACTATTCAAAAATGAGACTAGATTTAGTGAACTGATTACTTCACAATTAAAGTATATGCAAAAACTTTAGTTTGCTGACACATGTGAAGCAGATTTTCTTAGATTTCCTGTAGTATCTGTTGAGTTGTCAGAGGAAGCAGCATGCTATACTGACAATTTACTTTGTTACTAATCAAATTTATTACATATTGGGTGCTCAAATTAATCTGAGACTACCTAAGTCTTGCCAAGAGATTGCACATGGGAATCCATACTTCAGAGCATTTCCGAATATTGGGCAAACCTTTTTTTGCTATAACTTTGGTAGAAACAAAAATAGTTTTTGGATCTGGGCTATTATCAGAATGTCCTCGTAGACATATTATACAACTCTTCCTAGTTCTACTTAAAGCCACAACTGAAAAAACATTGGTAACATTGAAAAACTGCATGGCATGCATTGGGTACAAATATAAAAATGAAATAAAATAATGGATATTAATATTTTTTATCTAAAAAGTACATAGCAAGAAATCACATTTTTTTCTGAGTTGGAATCTCATTCAGTCGCCCAGACTGGAGTGCAGTGTCCGCTCCCGGCCACTGCAACCTCGACCTGCTGGGCTCCGGTGATCCTTCCGCCTCAGCCTTCAAAGTAGCCCGAATTATAGGCATGCGCTACCATGCCCGGCTGATTTTTGATTTATTGTAGAGATGAGGTCTCGCCAAGTTGCCCAGGTGGGTCTCGAACCCGTGGGCTCAGGCAATCCACTCACCTCAGTCTCCCAAAGGCGTGGGATTACAGGCTGAGCCACCAAGCCTGGCTAAGAAATCACATTTTTCCAAATACTATCCTTGCCACCAAACTGCTCAGGGACTTTCCCAACAGTTCTGTGCCCTTCCCTCTCTGAGATATCTCACCCCAGAGCTTGCTATATAGCAGGAAACTTGCAAATAGAGCCCTCTGTATGCTGGTATATACCAGCCCAGCCCTCAACCTACAGCCCTTGGAGAGGAGCCACAGCCCAGGAATTCCCAGATATTCCCATTTGGGGATCAGAGTTGAACACAGACAACTCACCTTGACGTTTGAGCTCCGCTGGGTTTTCCTTGTTGCTGTTTTAAAGGTTTATTTGTAGAGAACAAGATATATTGAGTATGTGAGAAGAGGAGAGTGAGAGAAACACTGGACATGTGTTTCAGTTTCTGACCAGGATGTTTCTGTGTTTGAAGATGTCCAGTGTTAGGTGCAGTTGGT